>CAICTM010001160.1:0-35478 GCA_903772945.1 Seminavis robusta | reverse complement strand
CTTTATGTTTTGCTGAAAGACTTCGTGAAGTGTATGAATGCGATGTTCTGAGAAAAGCGAAAAACGAAGAACCCGTCGTCTTCTCAGAAAGGAACCTGTCATTCATCCAGACATTCAAGACACCGCTTTCAACACACCCGAGTATTAAGGTGAAAGAGGATGATCTCAACGAGTTACCAAGCCCTATAGACCGGAACATGGGAGGAGAACATGTACGAAAACGAATCTGATGATGAGCACGAACATGAGGAAGATGATCTGATTCAAAAGTTTACGAAGATTGGATACGTGATCTTGAGAGCCAGGCACAACAGATTCAAACCGGGACTTTCTGGCAAGCACTTTGATGGTCTTAGTTTTACGGCTAACGTCACAATGGAAGCGACAACGCAGGAACAACGTGCAGTTACCCATTCCTGAGAATTCGTTAGATGAGACGAATTTGTTACCATAAGTGCTGACTTTCACACGATGGCACTACAAGAGAAGCAAAGTGAACCGCCTACACTCGATATCACAAGATCATTGAAGTTCTACTTAACAAACGGGAGTGCATCCAAAGGCAAATGTATTTTAAGTACAATCCGCAGGTTGAAGTGTCGCAGGCGAATGGAAGCGTGAGAAGTATAAGTGACTGGGCAACGGCTGCCAATCTGGACGACAAACAGAGAAGGGCTTTCGAGTGTATCATGCAGCCTTCTTGTTGACATTTATGAGGAAGCTGAAAAGTGGACTTAGAGGATGGTCCCGGATATGGGGTTGAAGCAAAAGTCCGACTTTCTCGTAAAAACCTTTTGATTTTGAAGGAAGTCGTGGCACCCAACTGATTCTTCTTCTACATGGGCCTGGAGGAAGTGGGAAGACTACCGTAATTGACTTAGTCATGGCCTATGGCAAAGAATTCTGCAGTTTGATTGATCATCCATTTAACGACGAACCATTGTTGTCACTGCTATGTCGGGGTTGCTGCTACAATAATACATGGGGAAACAACGCATTCAGCTGTGGATTGAACAGAACTCGGGAAAGTGTGGCGAAGAACTTGGTAGAAGAATGGAGTGACGCACGGATGCTTATCATCGACGAAATTTCATTCGCGGGGGAACTTGATTTAGTGAAGATATTCCACTACACCAAGACCTTGATGCAAGACGAATACCAACCATTTGGGGGGACTTAACTTGGTGTTCGCGGGGACTACTCTCAACTTGAACCAGTGGACGCCCCCCAATTTACAATCTTCAGCACACCATTCCTGAATTTCATGACTCTCTGAATTCATTTATTGAGTTAGATGGAATGCACCGCTTCAAGACGATCCTGAATGGGGCAACGCTGTTTAAGATTTCGTGAAGGGCGACCAACAGAAGAAGATATTGAGACCCTCAATGACGCCTGCGTGGTTGGCCCAACCCATGTTCCACCAGAGAACATTCAAGTTGCTACTTATCTGAATCGAGATCGAGATGCCATTAACTCAGTATCTTCGAAGAATTTTGCTGGAAGAACAAACCTGCTGATGATTCCGTGCTGATGGATGCAGACTCATTTTCATGGACGATCTTCAAATGGCCAATCAAGCAGGACACTGGTTCCTGTTAAGAGCAATTCGGTTTTAAAGCACTTCTTTTCAACATGTGAGAAGACTCGTTAAAACCGGTTCGGACTAACGAAAACGGTTGATCCTGCTTTGAAGTTATATAAGGGGTGTCCTGTAATGTTTACAGAAACACGAATGTTCCGAATGGAGAAGCCAATGGATCTCGGCTTTTTGTAGAAAGGTGAATGTGAGGGGTGGTTGCACCCCCCATGGTTATTCAACTCGACAACGGCTGCAAGATTCCGGCTTTTTTCTCAGGTCAATCAAATCTATCCTTGTGGAACATGAAATGGAGACTATTATGCCACGTACTTTTTATGTAACGGGCAAGACTACACTTTCAGTACCAGATGGTTTTATGACGGAGAAGTTGTACACACCAAGATGAAGGGTAAGAGTTCCCGATTATCAGCAATTCTGCGACAACTGGACACAAATTACAGGGATATTCTGCAGTGTGGTTATTTGTACATTCATGGCGATACTGTCAAAACTGGGCTTACGTGGTGTTATCAAGGGTGCGAACCATGGTGGTTTGTTCTTATTGAAGAAGCTGGATTGGGATCCAAAGAACTTCCATGACAACGAATGAGAGACATGCTTGCAAGATTTTAGGATACTATTGGGCTTTTGTCCTAGGAGAAGATCAATACATGAAATGTTCCAGCGAGAGACGGGTTCTTGTTATAGTATAAACGGTAGGGATATAGGGTAAATTAATCTGTATATTAAAACTTTTATTACTACAACACCTTTCTGAGATTCGCATGCACCTCGTACGTCATTCAATGTCAGTCATTGAAAAAAATCAAGCGTCCAATCAAATCACAGGCGACCCCGAAAATTAGGAGCCAACTTTTAAAATGTGAAGAACGCAAGGCACTTTCATGTGCATGTACATGCGTTGACTGTATCCCGTCAATACAATACTAGTCGAATACGTAGACTTCTACAGGGCCTTCTAAGTAATGCGCGCCGGGTATAATTCAAACCTCTGCCCCCATCGGTACCATTACCCCTAAAGCAAATCGTCTCCAGGAGACGAAATTATGGGACTCACAATTCGTGATTGAGGGATGGCCCTTTCTTTACGTTTTTGTGGCCATGAGCATCAGTTTCCTTCATCTTGTCAACGTCTGATAGTTTCAGGTAATAGAACATCAACCATGTCCTCTCTCACAGGATTCTTATTCATCCGACATAATAATAATCATCAAGGCCGGGCCATTGTGCGGCGCTTGTCCACTTTGACAGCTGCGCCACCACCGGCGATTGTACCACCCAAGGGAGTACCAGCCTTTGTGTCGCGACGTCAGTGGAACAAACTCTACCAGGCACCTCCACGACAAGCACCCAAAAAGGACAATTTGGACGACAAACCATGGCCTCGATCTGTTCAAATGCTGGGGTACGCCGTGGGCACGACGGTGGTGCCCTATTGCATTGCCTGGTTTGTAGCTTCCAATGTAACGCTGCGGGAATGGTTGGATCCGATCTTTCCCGACTTGCTACCGACACTGCGACCGTGGTTTGGACACGAAGAAGTCGACGCCGTGAGTTATGTCGATCGACGACAAGAAGGCGACCAGTTGGTCGTGCCCCGGGCGTTGGACAATGAAGATTCCACCAAAGTGCGAAAAGAGCAAGCGGCCGTCACTTTGTTGAATCAAGAAACTGCCATTCCGACTCGCATTCGAGTCTTTACCAATTCGGGCTTTAATTTGGGAGAAATTCTGCAACTGCCGGGAGCCACGCGCATGACCAAAGAAGAATTATTGAATATTATGATGAAGGATCGGAGTATGTCACTCGACGTAGGCGATGTATCCCACATTACAGTGGAGTTTACCGATCTCAAGGACGACGACGAAACAACAACGACAACTGACGAGGATATCATGGTGACGGTTCATGTCCCGGAATCCAGCACCAACACGCTACGACAGGACATTGCCAGAATGCTCAAAACCACCAGCATCTTCTCGGCGTGGCACCTCTTTCCCCAGGCGGTACAACAGTATCAACAACAAGATCAGCAACCGACAAATGCAACCACCCAAACGTCAAGCTCGCAAGACGAGATGCGAATGGCGCAGCTTGAATACGAAATTGAACAGTTGGACAAACTACTCAAAGATCATACCACCATGAGGAGCTTTGATGATATTCAGCAAGAAATGAACGCGGCCAAGAGCGAATTGAGAAAGCTCAAGTGGAAGAATCGACTGCGTTGGTTTGGGTAGGTAGGTTCTTTACTAGTATACAGTACATGCATAACAAGGCGTGCCGTACATTATGTATAGCTAGCTAGATGTTTCCATTCAGGCATTCGATCTTGCTACTGGTGCATCCATCCACAGCGCATCAGAAGTAGATTTGGATGACTACGGCGGCGTACAATTCTTGATCGATCATGACATTGGACACAGCGATGACAAACGCGAATTCACCTTCGGCAGCCATGCTGAAACCGACCACAAGGCAATGACGGAGATGCGTCATCTTGAAGCGACGGGTCCCCAATTGGAAATTCGGGACCATAAAACCAACACCAACTTTTCCCAAGAGTGCAAGAGTGAAGAAGGCTCCTTGCATCAAGACTTTGGGAATACTAGCTAGTACTGAACTTTCCAAATGGGACCTGGAAACCAATACTAGCATCAGAAGTGAGGCAGCCTTGACAGCAAAGAGGTTTCTGTCACTGTGGCTGCGTGTAGATCCAGTGTGTTACAGTATTCGCAAAATGCCTGCGACTGTCCTCACCAGAATGCCCACAAACATTCTTCCCTACCTACGTACTGTAAAGCAATGCCGAAAGTACTGATGCAGAGGGGCCTAATGCTACAACTAGATAGACATGTTCCGTGATCTAAACATTGTCTGAGTGGGCTACTAGTAAGTATTCCTCCTCTTCCGTACACGCTCTTGCATCCAGCCGAAAATACCCACAAGCCTACTTCTTCTATCTACTCCTTTCCGTAGACTCCATCCATGATCATCTGGTACTCTTGCTGATGGACTGCACCCATTCCAGTGGCAGGGGCTGCACTCACCGAACGCCCGACGTAACGAGCCCGCTTCTCGTCACCATTAATTTCACGAGTCGCCGTCATGATGCGAGGAAGGCAGTAGGAGTAGGCACCCATGTTTCTGTTGTGAGCAGAGAGAAAGTGGACGTGGTGAGATTGAGCTGTTCAATTCATTGCCCGATTCATTCTACTGTCGAAAGAATAGACGCAAATAGACTTACTTGGGCTCCTGTTGAGCAAATATAACCTCGGCATTCTTATACAGGGCAGCATTCTTGGCAACGCGCTCAAAGGCGAACGGGGCGATCTGTTCAAGACGAACCAGGGCAACATCCTTTCGCCCACGCTTTTCTCTCTCGGCCAGGAGCTCATAGTAGATTTGCCCCGAGCAGAATACAAGGGTCTACCCGCACGAAAAAGGGAATGAAATGAAACGAAACAAAAGACATGAGCTGTACATTGCTCCATCGGGACAATCAATGCATCCAGCGAATAGTCGGGAGACAACGCACCTTGACACTGTCAGGGTTGCCAGAAATCTCTAGGTCTGTCTCGTCAATGACTCGCTGTGTACAAACAAAAAGAAGGAAAATGTAAGCAATTATTGAAAACAGTATTCCTGGCACAGATGCAACCATCATTGGCTTACCTTGAATGTGGTTCCGGGTCCCATCTCTTCTAAACTGGACACGCATTTCTTGTGTCGCAACAGATTCTTGGGGGAGAGCACAATCAATGGCTTGCGGAAGTCGCGGTGAATTTGTCTCCTCAGGCAGTGGAAGTAGCTGGCAGGAGTCGAGCAATTGACAACCTGCCAGTTTGTTTGTTGAATCTGCATCCGATCATCACGAGACATTTCTGGGATATGGTGAGGATCTTCGTCGACCTGTTGCAGGAACCGTTCCGGACGGCACGAAGAGTGCTCGGCTCCTTGCCCGTCGTAACCGTGGGGAAGCAACATTACGAGGCCACTCTGACGAAGCCACTTGTCCTCTCCCGAAGAAATGAACTGATCGATCATGATTTGTGCGCCATTCACGAAATCTCCAAATTGGGCTTCCCAGAGAACGAGAGCATTGGGATTCTCCAAACTGTATCCCAGCTCAAATCCCAGCACTGCGAACTCAGAAAGAATGGAATTTCTAGCAATCAAACCAGCTTGTGTGTCGGGGCGTGCCAACTCTTCCTTGGGAGCAGACGGTTCCATTCGCTTAGCAATGTGGTTCAAGGGTGTGTACTCTTCTTCTGTGTCTTGGTCCTTCACAACGCCATGTCTGTGACTGAAGGTTCCGCGCTGGACGTCTTGTCCTGTGATGCGAACATGGTTACCTTCAATCATTAGAGATCCAAACGCCATTGCCTCGGCCGTTCCCCAGTCAATGCCTTCTCCAGCTTCTGCCATGGCAACGCGGGCCTTGAAGATCTGTCAGCAAAAGGAAAAAACAGTTGTATCGTTAGCCAGCAGCCATATACTGATTCGATTCCGTCCATTATTAATTGCCCATAATGGAATGTGAACTCGATCCCCGCATCTTTCTTACCTTGGCCATTTGACGATGCAGTTTAAAGTCGGGTGGCACTGTTCCGGATTGGACACCAATTTTTCGCAAGACCTCAATATCTACACCGGTAGGACGGATTCGACTCTTCTGGGACGGGCCCTTGAAGCCACTCCAATGGGAACTCAGCCAGTCGTCTTCCTTTTTGCGGTACGTTTTGCTGGCTTCCAAGTCATTTTCGTAGGACTCCAATGTGAATTGCCGAATTTCGTCGCATTCTTCCTTGGACAGTGTCCCTTCATCGAGCAATCGTTTTTCGTAGATTTGCAGCGCCGTGGGATGACGGTTGATTTTCTTGTAGAGGATGGGTTGCGTAAATGCGGGCTGATCCAATTCATTGTGTCCATTACGACGATAGCAGACCATATCCACAATGACATCGGATCCCCATTCGTGTCGATATTCAATAGCAGTCTCCAGGGCCGCGGAGACTGCCAATGGATCATCACCGTTGCAATGGAAAATGGGACATCCAAAGGCTTTCCCGAGATCACTGCAGTAGGGTGTGCTCCGAGAGTTTTTGGGATTGGTTGTGAATCCAATCTGATTGTTGACAATGACATGAATGGTTCCTCCTACGTCGAAATCTTGTACCTTGGCCATTTGCATAGTTTCGTACACAACCCCTTGTCCGGCAAAAGCAGCATCTCCGTGCAACAGCACGGGAACGGCATTTCGCATATCTTCCGGGCTGGGTAATACATAGGGACACCAATGAAATCGTGTGAGAAAACAGCAACGACCACCAAAATGATATGTATACAAGTGCAATATATATTCTGCCAAGAAACCTACCGATCTCCCGAGTAATACTGTTTGGCTCGAATCTTTCCAACCACCACAGGATTGACGCATTCGAGATGGGACGGATTGGCCACGAGGGAGAGATGAATCTTTCTTCCATCGGGATACGTGCGGTCCATGGAAGATCCCAAATGGTACTTGACATCTCCACTCATCCCCCAGTCATCTCCTCCCTTGGTATGTTCACTGATATCATAATGCGTTCCCTGGAATTCACTAAAGATGAGTGGCATGGGTTTTCGCATGACATTGGCCAGCACATTGAGCCGTCCTCGATGAGGCATTCCAATGACAAAGGAATGCGCTCCCAGTTCGGATGCTCGATCAATGGCATCCTTGAGTGCCGGGATGATGGCTTCTCCTCCATCGAGTCCGAATCGTTTGGTGGTATTGAATTTCTGTGCCAAAAAGTTTTCAAAGGTATCGGCAAAGCACAGTCGTTCGAAAATGTGTTGTTTCTTTTCCTTGTCGTAATTTTGGAATTTGGGATTTTCAATGCGTTGTCGCAACCAATTCATCTTGTCTTGATCTCCCTTTTTTGATTGATTGAATTAATTATGGAATAGAAATGAGTGGGAATTTCCAACATAACAGAATGGAATGATTGATGGCATGGACAATCTTTCTAGCAGAATGACGATACTTACAATATGCATGTACTCGACTCCCATTGTAGAACAGTAGGTCCTTCTCAATTCTTCCAAGATTCCCCGAAGAGTGACCTTATCGGGTGATTGTGACAATTCTTCGAGGTATCCTTTATTTCCACCGCTTCCTCGTCCTTTGAAATGGAGCTTGCGATCGAGATCGGCGTCACTAAATCCGTGATATTCCAGCGTCAATTCCGGAGGCCAGCCATCGGTATTGGACAGGTCCATGGTATTGCAGGGACGAAAGGGAAAGGCTTCCTTGGCATGAATGCCCAGTGGATCCAGGCGTGCGGCTTGATGTCCATTCACTTGGTAAGCGCGAATCAAGTGAGCCACGGCCAGAGAATCCGATGGAGCAGCGTCCTGCAAGAATTGAACAAGAAATAATAGAAGGTGAGTAAGCACTCCTGATGCCTGCAACCTTGACATCCTCCACTTTCAGTTCCAGTTTCTACTTACCCCCGCAAAGGCCCGTTTGACAGACGATGCCGCTGCCGTGGGTTTGTTAAAGTCGGTTTCATCGTAGGGTTTTCCTTCTTGCAGATTGTCAAAGTACCGTTTCCAAGAGGAATGGATCGACGAGGGATCTTCCAAGTACTGCTCGTACATTTGCTCGGCATACAAACTCGATGTCCCCGTCAAAAAGGATTCCGATTCATGATCTTCCGACGGCAAGGCACTGCTGAAAGCTCGACTACTAAGTCTTGTCGTCGTCGTACTAGTGCGAAACCGACTAGCACTGCTCGTGGGAAATCGACGAGCCGCAAAGCGGAGCAGCATTTGCGAGTTCATGGTGGGAAAGAATACTACAGTACTGTACTGCTCAACAAGTAGATAGCTAGCCTCGACCACAACCAAGAGAAAACGAATTTGTGTTTTTTGGTTTGATGGGTGAATGTCAACCGAAGATCCATTCCTTCCCGGATCTTTGTGACTCGACTCACCATGTCTTCGCGGCAGATGGTGACGGAGTGGAAAGGTCCAGCAGAATTTGTGGAGAAACTGCGGTCGGAAGTTCTTCGAAGAAGCATGGAGCCGGCGAAGCATTATTAGCCACCAGTCATCTTTTCAACTCCCGGCCTCACCAACTTCCTCCAGTTGGAGGCCAACAACGTTGCGGAGTCGGTGGTACTAGCTAGCTAGT
Organism: Seminavis robusta; assembly: GCA_903772945.1. Classification (NCBI taxonomy): domain Eukaryota; phylum Bacillariophyta; class Bacillariophyceae; order Naviculales; family Naviculaceae; genus Seminavis; species Seminavis robusta. The sequence continues at coordinate 26,692 of CAICTM010001160.1, read as the reverse complement.
AGCGGTAGATCTACATGTAGTTAGTTACCAGGTAGTCGCTGTCATCTAATCTGTGGCTTCCAGCCACTCTGTCAGTGTTTTAGGATGGGGTATAGTATTGAATTCGCAAGCAAGATCGAAGGTGCTGTGGAATTGCATTGGACGTAATGAGCGAACTAACTGCTGATGGATGGCTGTGGAGAAAGGTACAGCCAGATATCATAGATATGTACGTGCCTCAGTCCAGGAACTACGGTTCAAGTTGAATCGAATCTACTTTCTACTACTAACTAGCTACTAGCTAGAAGCGTACTAAGCGCCAAGCAAGAGGTATTCAGGCTTGCTTTTCTGACGACAAACAATCAGGTTTGTCTCTCAAGAAAGCAGCTGCCTAACCTAAAGACCAAATCTTCCAATGCCGTGAACATTGTCCGAACGAGCCTCTTGTTTGTCTTCGAACGTTTGACGCCATTCTTCCCACTCTTCGAATTCGTAGACAATGTCAGAGGGATCCGTCTTGAGGGCCCAGCCGTATTCCGAAACCACCCACTTGTCATACAGCTTCTTCCTCATCTTGTTGGAAACAGAATACTTCCCGAACTCGTCCGCTGCAGGCGACCAAGTGCCGTGCATCTCGTTCAGTAGACTGGTCCACGAGGGAGAGAAAAGCAAAGTGTGAGGGGGGCAAGAGGCTACAGGAATGCTCGTGCATCACGTACGACGCACTATACTCACTTGAGGTCCACCATCGTGTACCAAGCCGGTGATGGTCTAGGTACTCCGCCTTGCATAGACAAGATGCCCGTTCTCACCAAGGCTAGAAGTTCGTCGTGGACTCCTGTTCGTTCGGTGGAGACCAAGTACTCCATCGTTGCCTCGGCAGTTTGACTGCCGTGGAGCTTACCCAGGAACTCATCCGTCAACATGAATCGTATGTTTTCGAATGACAACGACCCAACCTTGCGAGGATTCTTGGAGTGTGGCTCCCATTTGCCACCTTCCGTGTCCGTTTGGCCATGATAGACTTCCCAGCGCCTGAACAAGGTTTGCGCCAAGGTTGGTGAGGCATTGCTTCATGGGATTATTGATCAACTGGCCCCTGCAAGCAACAGACTAGGTGGTTCAACTTACCATGCATAATCAACATCTTCCGTCTCTCGATAGAGATGACCCCAGGTTTTGCTAATCTGCAACAGTAACTTAGCCAGGAACAGCTTCTTGATACATACATCTTCCTTGTGCCGCTTACTGGATGCAGATTCCGTAGGCAAAGCCCGCCGTTTCCCTCCGAGAGCAGCCAATGGGACATCTTCTTCATCTTCCTCTTCGTCGACATCGTTGGTTGGCTCCGCGGTCACTTCAGTGCACACAGTGTCATTCTCCAACGGGAAGGAGCTCTGCAATTCGAAAACAACGGAGAGCACCATGGCCGTAAGGCTCGGAGAAAAGACAGCCTTTCCCATTTGATGCACCTGAATCTGCTCCATCTCCAAGACAAACTTCGCTTCTTCCTCTTGTGCCTTCTCTTCGGACTTGAGCTTGAGGAATCGGTCTTTGAGAGCCGTCTCAACTTTATTCAAAGGCCGGTCCAGACCATTCGCTGTAGCCTTTGGCTGCTCGGAAGAAGCATCACGCACGCGACTGGAAAGCGGAAGGACGTCCTTGTAGAGAGGACATTGCGGGTCATTGACGTACTCGTGGTCCTGGCTGCCACACTTGCATCCTTTGGTGGGGCGTGGCGCCGCACGCATTCTGGCTCTCATGGCGTCAGTTACAGGAGTTGCGACGGTGTTTGCCAACTCCCTTTCCTTTTCCCATTGAGCCTTCCAAAAGTTTTCTGCTCCCATTTTCATAGATGTTTCAAGTTTGCTGGTAACGATCGTCCACGCTCCCTTCAAAGACAAAAGGTCGTAGCCAACAAGTTTAGGGGAGCACGCAACAAGCGAGCGAAGAAGGTCATCTGGGATCGAAGCCCCTAGAACACGCCGAGAATCGAGACTGGCCTTGCTCAGGATTTCTGAGAATGCGTTGACGTCCAGAGGTGCAGCCGGTTTCGGAATTTGGGTGGTATTCAGAATATTGCTGATTGGGTTTGGCAAGCCTACAGTGGGCTTTGGTAAGTTCACCGAGGGAACCGAGAGCGGTGGCGGAGGTCTCGGTTCAGGTTTCTTTCGAGCGATTGCCAGCTTGCACTGAATGACTTTTTCACCGTTTTCGCTGTTGCATTCAACACAACCTTGAGTAAACAAAGTGCAAGCCTCTTTGAAAGTTTGTCCACCGGTTGCTTCACCATTGATAGATAGCACAATGTCTCCAGGTTGCAAATGCATGGCACTGACGTTTTTCTTGTTTTGCATCGAGGCATCAACCACCATCATAACGGCGAAGAAGACACGTTTTCTCCGCTTGCGCTTCGGCTTCTGCGGGGCGGCAGCCGCCTGATTGTCCCCCGAAGGGGTCGTTGACGCCGTGGCGCCTTCAGATTTGGCCACCACCACTTGGTCTTTGGTGGCATTGCATGGCGCTTCGTCTTGAACAACAGCCGTGGAAGGAACAGCTGCGCTCACTCCTTCCTTCACTTCGTTCGTGTTGACAGCAGCAGTTCCTTGATTCCCCCCATCCTCACAAGTTTTAGGCTTCTCTGTCTCGGATGAAGCGATTGTAGATTCTGAAAGATTGGCGTTCACGGGGATGGTCGGTTTCTTGAGAGCGGCATCACTTTTTATCAACCAGTCAGGATCGACGAGTGCACTTTGCTTTTCCTCGCGTAGGTTGATACCAAAGGACTCGCCAGGCTTCTTGACAACGACAAACGAGTGCGTCAAGACTTCGTAAGCACGTTCGTAGGGCGAGGGGAAATCAACTGGCTTCCATGCCAATCGTTCAATAACCGGTGGTTTGGGGGCTCTTGGTTTTCGAGGTTTCGGGGTCCTTCCATATGGTTGAGCAGTCAATGGCATTTGCAGACCTGGATATGGATAATACGCGTACGCAGGGTAGTGCGAGTAGCTGTGTCCAGAAAGCGCGTAAGGATTCGTCGAGAGATGATATGGTGTGCCATGGTAGCTTCCTGGAACTGGTGGAAACCACTGGGCAGGAGCAGGAGCTGCAGGCGTAGCAAAACGACTCGAAGGCTCAATGGTTGGAAAGTGAGGAGCAAGCCCGTGGTGAGAGGTTGGGGCCGTCATGTGCGCATTGTTTGCAATGTGGACCTGGGGCAAAGCTGCAGGTACGGCCACGTGGTGGGAGGACGCGACCGTATCAGATGAAACCATCAATTCATTGCCAGTTGCGCTTGTGATTTGGCGTGGCTTTTCCGCTGTAAGGCGAGCAATATACTGTTGCATACTGTTTGATATGTGGGCTGTTGGCACCTGAGCATCAAAGCAACTGCTGTCATTGGATGGCCCCATGGCATCTTGCTGCCCCCCTTTCCCGGACTGAACCGTCTGAACCGTTGAGGCAACGACAAGATTGTTGGCAGCTGTTGGAACATTCGATTGCGCTTTGTGCTGTTCAGCGTAAGCTACGAGTGCTTCCTTCAACACTTGATCGGTCGGCGAAGCCCCAACAGTGCTTGTCTTATCCAAGTTGCAACTCGAGACAATCGGTGGTCGCCTTTGTACCGCTGCATTGGGCGGATTCGTAGCGGTTGCTTCCTTCAACACGGCATCACTCGACGAGGCAATGCTGTTGGCTCCAACGACGTTGTTTGCCACATTGCAATGAGAGGTGGGCGAAATTTCCCCTTGTGCCGCTGCCTTGGATGGTTCCGAATGTGAGAGCACCTTGTTTGGCGTGATGCTATGAAGATGACCACCGCTGGTCTCGTCCCGGACGGATGAGATTACCGTCTTGGAGCTGTCTGCCAGTGGCGACGGTGCTGCCATATCCTTTGGTTGTCCCAGTACCTTTCCAGAGGGTCCTTCCTCGGTAGTACCTACAGCAGTCTTCAACTCGTCCTTGTTCAATTTGACTTGAGGAGTTACGAGGGATGGTTGTGCTGGGACTAGGCTGCTAGTAGCCTTCTCCTTTTCGGTGCCACTCATCGTTTCCATTGGACTCGATCTCGATGGGTGCGTCGTCACAAGTCCGCCCGTGTTACCATCGCTCTGAGCCGCACCAATATCTTGCAATGATACCTTGGGAGGTGTTTGATTCTGCGTGGCTTGTCGTCCTCTGGGCAAGGGAGCAGCGGTGGCAATTGGGCTTGAAGAAGCTGGCGGCGGATCACTCGGCTTGGATAATATCATCTCGGCAGTACTGGCTGCGGTAGGATTGGAATGAACTGACGATGGATATGCCTGTCCCATGCCAATAAGATTGCCGGTATTCGTCGTTCCACCCAGAGTGCTTGAAATTGGTTGGACTGGACGCGCTGCAGCGTTGGTGGGATTGTAGATTGGCTCCATCGGAATGTGAGGCTGTTGCTGTTGCATGTGAGCCTGGTATTGTTGTGCAATGAAATAGGGCTGCGAGGGAACACCGGTGGTAGACGGCGGCATTGCACTGATGTTTGCCATGGGGTATCCATTGCCGCCCTGCCAAGGAACCCATCCTTTCCGAACCAAGTCCATGAGCTGGTCCGCGCGGCGCTTTTCCCATTCTTCGTTTTGTCTCCTTCTCTGTTCTTCTTCCTCTTGTTGTTTCTTTTGCTGACGTTCGAGCTGCAACCGGAGTCGTTCCTGCTGCAATTTCTCCTGTTCTTCCATGAGACGTCGCCTCCTTTCTTCATCCTGTAGCTGTTGCTTGCGTCGCTTTTCTGCCTCGATCGCCTGGAGTCGCTCTTGCTCTCGTTGTTTCTTTTCCAAGGCTTTCTGTTCCTTTCGGAGCTGCTTTCGCTGTTTCTCCAAGAGAGTGGCACGTCGAATGTTCTCAATTTCTTGCTTGAGCTTGGATTTTAATGATTTGGATTTCTTCTTGTGGGGAATAACAGAGGATAGTGATGATGACGCTGAGACTTTTGGCTGCAGGGACTTGTCAGAGGGAACACTCTTCTGGGACATTTTTGGTTTGGGAGGAACGGCATCAACCTTATCCACCTGTTGTTGTTGTCGATGATGTTGTTGTTGGACGGCTGTAGTTGTGGCAACCTCTTTCTTCGTGGAAGATGCTCCATTTTTCTTTACTACTCCATTCTTTAGAACGCCGTTTCCTTTGACGGCTTCACTAGCAATAGTGGCAGAGATGCTTGGCTTTGTCTTGCGATAGGGATTAAAAACCTTCGGCTTGGGCTTGGTAGCCGGAGCCGGTGTCATGGTGGAAGACTGTCACTCGACTCCACTGTTGTTCAATCCATCAACAGAAAAAATGAGCGGCGAGCACTCAAAGCGAAGGGAGGGTAGCTCCAATGACAAATAATTTGGCGCGAAGATCGGACCTGCATGATGGAGCGGTTGCTACATGTACCTGGTACCAGTACCGGTTTGACTATTAATTTTAATAGCTATCGGCAGTATTTCAATTTTACAGTACCATACCAGTACTAGAAAATACTGCAGGACGAATGACGATTCGAGATTCGAGTCGTGGTTATTTCGAATCCTAATACATTTTTGGGAGCGTTTTCAAAAATTCATTAGAGCTCCTTTTTGAGCTCTAATACATTTTTGAAAACGCTTCCAAAAATTAATTAGGATTCGATTTATCCAGGACTCGACTCGTCATTCACTCATTCACTCCAAGGAAGATCCCTGCCAAATGCCAAAACAAGAAGATGAAAGGGCCGGAGATCACGATTTTATGAATCCAAACCAATTGATCAATTCGAAACCTAAATATAAAATCGAAGCCTAAATATAAAATCGAAACCAAAGTATCAAACCGAAACCAAATTACTATGGTAATTAACTAGTAAAATCAAGCCGAAACCAAAATATAAGATCGAAGTCTAAATATAAAATCGAAACCAAAGTATCAAACCGAAGCACAAGTATAAATCCGAATTTGGTGTAAATCGCGATTTCGGGCCGTTTCGATGCATGGTAGTAGAGTAGTAGAGGTGTAGAGACCGTACCGTACACAACACTACCCAGGCGGAATCGAATCGTATTGCAATCTTATTATTATTGAGCTTTGTCATTGCCGTCGTGCCACCGAACACCGAACTCCCATATCTTTCGCCGGTGATGAATCGAATCAAAATCAGCCTGTAGCAACTTGCTTGTTATCTGCGCTCTTGTCGTCCATCGAACAAAAACTCCCCAGCTCCGCTCCAACTCAGCTCTCTAGTGTACCAGTATCTCTTGCCAGACTCTCATCGTGTTTCATCATCATGTCCTCCCAGCCAATCAAGAAGAACCAGCCAGCGATGTTGGATCAAAAAGATATTTGGATCGACAATATTTTTCCTTTCCTTGGCATGGGCCACTACGCCTTTGTGGCTCCAGTCAGCCATGCCATGAAGAAGCTCTACGTGAGAAACCTCCTCTGGTCAATGATGATATAACACACTGCTGGGCGACTCCTACGATGACTTTCTACAGTGCAATTTTCTAAAGCTTGCCCCGAGCTGAGTACTGGTACAAGCACCGCCGTGCTGGCACTGGTCGAAAGATGATCGTTCGCACTGTTGCTTGTGCTACAGCTGCCAAGATGGGCAGCCTTCTCGCTCTTCAATGGGCCCGAAGTTGGGTCTTTGACTGGGATGAAACCACATGCAGGGCTGCAGCTGCCAATGGTCATTTGGAAATCCTCAAATTTGCCCACGAGAATGGCTGTCCATGGGATGGAACCACATGCCATGCAGCTGCTGCCAATGGAAATCTGGAGATTCTGAAGTATGCCCATGAAAATGGCTGTCCATGGGATGGAACCATGTGCCATGCTGCTGCCAATGGCCATTTGGAGGTGCTGAAATATGCACGTGCCAAAGGCTGTCCATGGGGCCAAAACACATGCCATGCTGCTGCTGCCAGTGGCCATTTGGAGGTGCTGAAATATGCCCATGAGAACGACTGTCAATGGGGCCAAGGGACCTGTGAATGTGCTGCTTATTATGGCCATTTGGAATGCATCAAATATGCCCATGAGAACCACTGTCCATGGGATGATAAGACCTTAAACTTGGCTGCTGCCAATGGCCATGTGGAATGCCTCAAGTATGCCCACGAAAATGGCTGTCCATGGGATGATACCGGTAGGGCCATCTACAAGGCTGCTGTCAATGGCCATTTGACTTGCCTTAAGTACGCCCGCGAAAATGGCTGCCCATGGAACGAATACGTATGTGAAGCTGCTGCTAGCAGTGGGGATTTGGAGGTGCTACAGTATGCTACCGGTATGGCAGAGAACCAACCTTGATTTATGCACATTGGACGTAACTTCCAACCGCAGAACGATCGCAATTGCAGTTCCACGCATGCCATATTCACTCGTCTCCATCTGCTACCGGTACTGGTGCATTACAAAATAGGCATTACACAAATCGTACTTTCTAAATTATCTCTACAACAGAAAACTAATCATGGAGAGCAAAACCAAACCAGCAAACCCTTGATGTTGGCTCCAACACGCAGAGGTGGCGCCATTGGTGCTCTCTGCGTCGTCGGCACCGTTCGTGCTTTCTTCTCCTTCCATCTCCTCCTCTCCGTGGTCGTCTTCGTCGCCGTGATCGTGGGAATGGCCATGGCCATCATCCTCGTAGTCGTCGTGATCCGATTTCGTAACCATTTCAAACACTCCCATCATTGCATCCCACGATCTCCAATCTGCAAGAGGGTTGTAAGCCCCGCCGCCCCAATGAGTGAAACCATGGTAGACGTTAGAGTATCTTGAGATTTCCCAGGTGGCATTGGCGGCATCCAACATCATCTCCAATTCAGTGTTGTTGCCGTGTGCGTCATCTTCCCCACCCGACTGGACCAGGACATAGGGATAGACCACGTCCGTTTCAATGGGAGCCAAGCCTGTGAGACCACCATGGAAAGGAACCACCACCTTGACCTTTGTCACATCAGCTGCAAAGGAGTAGTCCACCACTCCGGTTCCTCCAAAGCAATAGCCAATGAGAAACACGGATTCAGGATCCACCAATTCATGAGCAGCTACAAGATCGACGGCGGCCTGGATTCGAGACACAAAGAGGGTATAATTTGTTCGATAGAGCGTGGTCAGTTCAACCCTTTCATCGAAACTTTCTACTTGCTGTTTGTCAGCACCATAGATGTCAGCTGCAAATCCCACGTATCCTGCTTGTGCCAGAAGAGTGGCCCGTTCGGCCTCGTATCCATCTGGTCCACTCACGCCATCCCAATCCGGTACAATGACAACTGCCGGCGTCTTGTCCATTTCAGCACCAGGAGGAATTGATAGATATCCCGTCAATTCAAAGCCATTATCGTCGTAGTCAACGGCTGCAACGTCTGTTTTTGTGGGGGTGATACACATATATTGTGAGAATGACGAAATCAACTTTTGAACGAACGGGGCATGATGTAGTATATATATCGTTGCAGATTGGTTTGTACCTGTCGAGTTGGGAGGATTGGTTCCATATTCAAAGCTTCCAAAGGCTTCTCCCAAAAAGGTAGCCATTTCCTGCCACGACCGCGAATCAGCACGTTCGCTGTAACGGCCTCTGGTGTCGTTCCAATTCGTAAAGGCGTGTTCAATTCCCGAGTATCGCGTGATTTGCCAAGTCGCATTGGCCGCATTCAAACTATTCTCCAAGGTGTCTACCTCTGTCCCAGTATCATCGGCACCACCACTGAGCACCAAGACAGGATGATTGATTGTCTGATCCACGGGGAAATCAGTCAAACCTCCATGGAACGAGACTGCTCCCACAACGTCAGTGGCTCCCAGAAAGGAATAGGTCAAAATGCCAGTACCTCCAAAGCAATCTAATGAGGAAGGTCAAAGTAGTAGTTGATCGGTGAGTGGATGTACCGGTACCATCTTTTCTGACGCGCTATTTGAATAAATGAATACTCACAACCAATGACGGCAACTTTGTCAGCAATAACGTCTGGATGCTGCATCATAACATCGACAGCCGCCTGGATCCGTCCAAAGAAGAGACTGTTGTTTCCTCGGTAAAGCCCCGCCTGTTCCCTCCAGACGCTGGAGTTGGCATCTACAAAATCGGGCCCGAAAATATCGGCAGCAAATCCGACGTAGCCGAGATCTTTGTTCAACATGGTGGCTCGTGTCTTTTCGTAGTCATCCACACTGGAAATGTCGGGCTTGAGACCAAAGAATAACGGTAGCAATCGATGAGGAACAAGGATGCGTCAAGGCCAAGAAAGATTCATTCACAGATGCTGTACTTACAATAATGACAACGGCTGGAGCTGGTGTTTCGTCAGGGATACTGACATATCCAAGCAAAGGGTAGTCGCCATCATAGGGGTCCGTGTAGGATACCTCCTCGACTTGGATCTCAATTTGGGCAGAGGCGACGACGCCGAGCAAAGCAGCGGCAACAACAAGAAGGAGTTTCATGGTTGTTGGAATTACTTATTCAATCTTTCCCTCTCCCTCTGGTACCAACAATAATGTAACAATGTTTAAATGTAGGATCCGAGGATGATGATGTGGAGTGGAGTGTCGAATCTTCATCGGCGACGTTAGAGGCTGGTGCCGCCAAGGTGCAAAGAAGAAAAATGAGACAACGGCTGTAACAGCGCTTGGCCGAATGACGTGTGTACGCCGGAGTTCAATTTAGCAGCTCAACTGGCTCAAGATTGGATTCAATTCCGGACCCATCAAGGTTTATGTTAACGCCTAACGTCCCAAATTTTTTCAAACATCGTTTCACAACGGGATCCCTCGTTAACACGGCTCGATGCCACAATTTTGGGCCATCCCTTCGTTGAGATACAAGACGAAACTCTGTTTCGGTCAATAGCCATCGGCATTCGGCAACCAACCAAAGGGAGTTGTAACGCTACAACTCGAGACTGTTGGTAGTGTTGGAAGCAAATCGTATAAAGCAAAATCTTACCGCCACTGCATCTTAAGAAAATAGGGCACTGTCACGGTGAGAAAGGGAGTTGCCGGTGCAAGAGGAACCTCGAAACTTCTCCGAACACTACCATCATACCATTGACACCAGTACCGTACACCACCACCAGTCATATCACAAGAGTAGTCATTCGCTGAATGGAGACGCGACAATCTGTTCCCACTTTTCGACTCCAGATAATAACAGCAAAAGAACTCTCCCTCCTCAACTCTAGCTCCACCAGTAATCCTCTTTCCAAGTAGAATAGATCAGCCCACGATGATGATGGATGAAATGGAAGAATTGACGTTAGGGACTTCCACCACGGACCAACAAGACGAATCAGAACCACAGGCCATTACTCTTCCGGTGCAACATACAACTGGCTGGGTAGATCATGCCGTCTTAAGTATTGCCACGGCCTGCAATCTCTGTGATGTCTATGTCCATGAGCAGGTTCGCTTTGAATGGGATACTGCCGAAAAGGACCGTCGTGTTACTCAAGACTCTTTTGATGATGGCGATGATATTGAAAAGAAAGTCCAAATAGAAGTCTACAAAAAGTTCCTCTTCGACGAGTCTTCCATTAGAATTGAAGATGAGGATGCCGACGACTTTTTGGAGGAAAGGCATTCCGCTGGGACACCCACGGAACGCAAGGGGGCGTAGCTGATGCAAGCAGGAATGAATGAAGCACCCAGTTTGTCGGTGGAGGATGCAACCAGCCAACTCACAATGAATGATGAATGGACATGTAGATATGCCACCATCCACTGCCAGCTTCATACCGTATTCAATCTACTTGCTTGTAGGAACTTTTTCATGGGAATAGGCAAAATGAATGAAGAAGGAATCAAACCTTTCCAGCGGCGCTACTTCAGTCAAAACACAAGCACAGCAAACAAACATGTAATCTAATAGCCTGTAGGTTATTCACAAATGTATGGTAGTTACTAGGCCTCAAAATCCCACATTATTCATGTATCAGTGGGTCAAAACATGCCATTTCCTTGTCGATCTTTGCTTGACTAAAGTTAGTTGCAAGGCATGTTTGGACAACGGGAGACCCCCTTGACCCCTTGCTTAGGTGTCTTTATTAGTCCTCAGGCTTGCCCACAAAACACAGTGGCAATATGCCGTAGGTCATCACTTGCAAGATAAGACACGGGAGTGCGTTTCGAAAGAGAGGGGGCTACTGGCAAGCACAAGCTCTTCATCCTTTCGGTTCACAGGCTACGGATTGCTGCGCCCGCCAGTTTCTAAGTGCAGGGCCTCCTTCACAAATACAGTCCTGGCAACACTATGGTATCAGCTGCGTGGCTCCCTTTGAAAGAAAAGAAAGCTTGAACAGTACGGTACTAGTACATTCGTCCGGACTATAGTAAGCGTCTCAAGAGAGAAGCCGTTGAACCGGAGATATGCCCAATCATTGGAATTCCTACGAGGCTAGCTAGGTGATGTTTGATCAACTTGCTGTCTACTGCCACTCATTTGATACCTCAAGAGTACGTATGCTGAAGCAAAAGAGCTAAATGGTGGCAGATTTCTATCTGCTTGCCACCATTCGTTCGTTCATCTAGCCACAGACTAATGCAACAATGCGACCGACCAGCGCTATTTATTCGTTCCTTCCAAGGCACAAAGTGATTGATTGACTCGACTTTCGATGCGACTCGACTCTTGCTGAGTGTAAATAAATGAGGCCGGCCAGGAGGCAGAAAGCGTTGTCTCAGGCCCTTTTCCTCGCTTGACTGACGGTTTTGCATTCGGGGCACTGAACTAGGGTTGCCACGTAGTTGACTCGGAGGTTCAGTCGACAGCCCCAGCAGCGCACGACGTGCTCTCCTTCTGCAGTTTGAGTATTTCGTACAATTTCTCCTTGTGATAATTCAGGCAGTGATTGTGCCTTTGTGTGCTGCTCTTCCAAAAAGGTCATGTAGTTGTCACTGATACAGGCACTACTGCTGCCATTTGTGAATCCGTAGCCACCTTTTTGTGAGAGGGGTATTGACGGCGGAGCAGAGAATCCACCGACGCCGGAGTGGCTGTGGCTGTTGCCATTATGATTGGAATTCAGAGAGGACAGAACATGCTGTGGCGGGGGAAGACCGAGTTTTGGCTTTTTGCCTCCCCCGTAGAGTTCTTTCTTGTCTTTGTTTTCATTCCCTTGTACTTTTCGTCTCTTTTCATAATCTGCCATATCAAACCCCGTGTTGGCTTTGACACGTAGTGTAGCTTCGTGCTGGGCCATGATCCGATATTGTTCCAAAACTTCTTCATCATCAAACCCAGCCTCTAGTGCTTCATCTTCTTTCAGGGCAGCATCAATGGCATTCATATCAAAGCCAATGGCACCACCACCACCACTTGCTGCACCTGACGATCGTAGCATGGACTGCCGCAGCCAATTTTCTTCCGCATTCCGTGGTGGTGCCGCCGCAACAGCTACGGGACTGGAGAGTTTCCCAGCAGCTCCACCACCAGCACTGGCCAGAGATGCAGCAGCACTGCTCAAGGAGTCTCCAGATCGTGTGGCTTCGATCCCTCTCTGCGAGGGCGCACTCATCATGGAGGGTCTTTTCGCTATTGAGAGGTTCCGACGTGATGCCAGTCGACCCAGAGGCCGAGATCTCGGTACTGGTACCGAGTCATCTAATTGTGCTTCTTCGCCATTCTCTCCTTCCCCCGACGAGAAGAAGCTCCGTGCAAAGGAGCTCTTACGGTCCATGCCTCTGCCGGGACCTCTTCCAGGGACTCTTCTGCCACTCATGGTTGTTGTTGTTTGTTTCTGCGTATGATGAGGATGCTGTATCGTTGGTTGTTCGGTCTTGTCTTGCCAAAAGAGGATTGATAAAGACCATTAAGGAAAGGGTTCCGAGGGCTGGGAAATGTGTATTGCGTTTTGACCGCAGAGAGAAACCAGCGCCTTGCTTTCAGCTTGCTGCGTCCTCTACCAAATGGCGATGAAAATCTAGTCACAACTGTAGCGGTCGTTGTTGTCGCCTCATGAACGGACTCTTAGGAACCAATAGCTAGCTACGGTAGACCTGGCTTTCGGCTCGACTGGATCCTGTGTTAGCTGGATCGACTTGTTGTTTCGGTGCGGTAGAGGAAACAAGCAGTGATAAACCAGACGCTGGCTGTTGCCGCACAGTGACTGTCTGTTGGTTCTACTGATCGACTTGGCTAAGGGAAGAGGCGTGTGGTCTCGACCTCTATCTCGTCATGGACATGGTCGTGTTTGTTGGCTCTCGATCTCAGCCGAAAACAAGGGTTCCCCGTTGGTTCTTGAAGGAACCAACTGGGGGTGCCCCCCTTTTCAATGTTGTGCGGTCATCATCCGGTCTTTTGGTTTAGGAGCGACGTGCAGACGGTTGGCATTGTCATCTTTGGGGAGGACGGAAGCTACACGATATGCTTGCTGGCACTACTGTACCAGTACTCTAGCCAGGGAGAAGACAGCATTCAAAGGCAGAATTGCCTCTCCAAACCTGGTACTCTTTTACTACGGTATATTTCAGCTATCGTACTATCGGTAGTTCTATTCCTCGTCGCTGCGATTAGCATCCCTTAGCTCTAGAGGATGCTGAAGATGACACCGAAGTTGCAAGCCAACTTCATGCAAACTGTACTTGGTTTGGAGTTGGCCGGTATAGCTATTTGTCCCTGTACATGGACCAGTGTTTGGTACATATTCACTGCAGAAAGCTGCGCCGTACACGGTACACTACGGTACAATTGTTTGCACGGCTGACGCAACTTGTCTCTAGCAACGAAATTGGCTGGTGATCCAGACATCCTTCCGATCCAGCAGTGTGGAAGCACCTAACCCGATGGCCCACCTCCATTTTGACGGCACGACACTGACAGAATCCGATGACATCTTGCTGGTCTGAAAACCGACCTGGTATGGTGGGATTGTGCATCCACCGTTTTTTAATCTGTTACGCAGCTTAGCTGGTTTGCATTCAGGCTTTGGATTTGGATCCTTGTGCTTCGGCCACCGTTCCCAGCGGTACCGGTACCAGTACCAGTACCACTACGTACACGTAGTCCACCCAATGCATGTTGCATGTGCCAATGGCTTTTGTGTTGGTTGGCTTGGAAGACAACCCCCGGACGAATAGTTTCGGCACCACAATGTCTCTGGTGTTCTAGCTACCAGGTACCGGTAGGTTACTATTCCTAACTATGGGGTACCGAAGTTCCATGATGCATTGGATTGGTCAACTTTGCAGTCCAAAGCCCTTCGGATAGCTCGAAGGCCCGGATAGCAAAAAGGAACACTCTCCATGGGGAATGGAGAATCTTTTGCAAGTGACCTTGAGATCGAATCCCTGCTTATGCTCATAGCATCCACGCCTGATGGAGCAACGAATCCAGCACATTTTGCATCTTACGATCTGATCAGCTCTCATCTTGCTTCTTAGAGTACGGAACATCTTTCGACCCATCAATTGGCTCTACTTTTCTCCGGTCCGTTTGGTGTTGAGGTTCTTCAATCATGCAACAGATCGACATAGTTTCTGCAGTTCCAACAAGGACCAAGTCCTTTGCGGTATCTGCAGTGTGGATTCTCATGTTACTCGTCGTCGTCCGCGTGTCGACGAATTCTTCAGTATCTCTGGGATTTGATGATGATAAGCAAAAGAGACGAGTGAGCAGAACAGAAGGAACCTTTTGGAAAAAGAAGCAGCTCCTTGTCAATGGTGGGGTCGATGATGACCTTCCCTTTGACGACGACTTCACTCTGGATGGAGTGGAGCAAGACAATCCCGCCAATGATCGTCTTGTCGACGACAACGGAGCTCCAGAGCCATCTTCTGTGCAAACCTCTGATCCACCGATCCTTGAGGCGGGTGATCGAAGTGTCCTCCATGAGCCGGCTCCCCTAATGACGATGGAACCAAGAAGTACCGAAGTTCGCGAGGGAAATTCCAACAACGCTGTTGTCGTGATTCCGCGAATGGACAGGAAGATAGCGCTTGTGCACGTCGGAAAAACTGGAGGGAACACGGTCCGAGCTGCATTCCCAAGACTTGCGTGCTGCCGCGAAAGGACAGCCCGACAGATGAATCGGTGTTATGACGAAAGCTTTCGCAAAGAATCTCCGATCTCCAACCAGTTTGATGCGGAACTTCACATGTTTCTTGGCAACACGACTTTTTTGAAGTCATATACCACTTTCGTGTGGACCATGAGGAATCCTGTCTCAAGGGCAATATCGTCGTACAAATATCTGCATCACAACAATACGAAAAGCCAGGCATCCAGATCCACGCACCCGTTGAAGCAGCAATTCTACAAGTTATGCTTCCCGACACTGCCTGACCTTTGGAAGACGGCGGATGAAATCTTTCAGCCAGATACCAAGGAATTGAAACCGGGGGAGCTCCAAACGTATTGTCAGCAAATGCTTATGACGGTGATGAAGGGGCAGGACCCAAATGTATGGCAGATCAATATGCACCTCAGGGATAACTACAAGTTCTATTACTCCAAGACCATGGAGCAATATCCTGGAAAGGAAATCATGGTGTTTCGAACAGACCACATGTGGGATGATATCAAGGCGTTGGACAGGGCAACAGGGGGCCGTGGGGCCAATGACGAAGACGGTCGAGTTTCCAACAAAAACATTGTAGTTTCAAACGGAGCAAGCCCATCAAAGGCGCAGTTCCAGGCCATGTGCTGCTTGCTCTGGGAAGACATAGTAATCTACCAAGAATTGATAAGTATTGCCGTGAATCTTGATTTTGCGAGCAAGCTGGAGGCCATGCAAGATGTTTGGACAACTTGTGGAATTGACAGTTCATCACTGGACCAGTTCAAGCCTGAAGTGGGGACGCAGCAAGCCGCGCAGTACAGTGTCTTTGGCTTCTCGTGGTCAAGTTGGCACGAACAGACTTGCCCACCCTTGCCATTGAAAAGCGATTTCAAATTCAACTGGACATTATCAGTAGAGAATACCGAGCCGACCCCAGATTCTAAACGGAATGCCCCACTGGACGAAGCTCTCAAAGCGTATCCACTTACCTCCAAGGAAACCATTTGGGACATGAAACGAAAGATTGCTTTTGCGAACGTTGGCCAGGCTGGTAAGTGCAAGAAAATGCAATGTTTCATCTCGTTTGCAGCCCTCTTCCTCACATTTTCCTTCCACAGGCGGGAACGACGTGCGAATGGCATTCCCTCGAATGTGGTGTAAACGAAAAAGTGAAGACCTCGACGAGATCCGTAGCTGCGTTGACAAGACCTACAGGAAGGACTCGCCTATATCCAATGCCTTTGATCTCGAGCTTCACATGAGTCTTGGTTCTCCGAACAAGTTGCAGAGTCACACTACATTTGCCTTTACCATGCGCAATCCAATCTGGCGATCCATTGCTGCCTATCAATACCTTCATCACAACAACACCAGCAGTCAATTGGCCCAATCAACCCATCCACTGAAAGAAACCTTTTACAAGCAGTGCTTCCCTACACTTGTCATTCTACTCGACACGATTGATGGAATTTACAAGCGAGCACGAGTTGGTAAAGATGAAGAACCACCCGCTTTGGAGTATTGCGAAGAACTCGCCATTACCGTATTCAAAGGAGCCAACATCCAAGTGGGCTCAATCAACGCCCATTTGAGAGACAATTACCAATACTACTATCAACACACTGCCATGAACTATCCAGAGAAGGAGATCATGGCATTCCGTGCAGACCACATTTGGGATGACTTGGAGAATCTGGACAAAGCCACGGGTGGACCAGGGGTACTATTCGAGCACGACGTTGCAACTAAGGATGCCAAGGCCACCAAACAACCTCGACACCGCAGCCTTTGTTGCGTGCTTTGGGAAGAGCTTGAAACGTATCAGACCATTTTGAACAGAGCTACCAACCTGGATGGACTGAGCAAAGCCGAGAGTATGCGGGATGTTTGGGAAACGTGTGGTATTGGCGGCTTTGACCAATTCAATGACAAAGTTGATGAAAACGCGACAAGAGGAAAGTTTGATCCTCCAGTATTGTTCACGTTTTCGTGGAAAAGGTGGCATGCCAAGTCCTGTCCTGTAGTGGGGCTCAGTGCTGATTTTGTGCTTTAGGGCACTTGTGGGTACGGTCTGGAACTAACTACCGGTAGCTAGCTTCGCCAGGATACAAGGCATCACTTCGATCGGTTGCCCCCACATGTACGGTACCGTAGCACATTCAATTACCATTGCCGTCTTTGTCTACTGATCAAGTTTCTTGGATTTAGTTTAGAACTCACCCTTGAGAGGCATGAATTGTGCTTTGAATCTCCAATAAGATTAGTTTCATTCAGTGTGCGGAGCCCACCTTTAACCTTATGATGATGGAGGGAAGAAGCCCTGAACGTGCCGGTATCGCTGCTCGGTGCTGCAGTTTAAAAACTGCCATGGTTTGCTGTAATGTGCATCACCTGATGCGACTCTAGCTACCGGTAGGAGGGCAGCACCACCTGCAGATCTTCCTTTCCTGCTGTTTCTTAGATCCGTTCCTTCCTCCTCTATTTGCAGTTGCTATCTACCAAAAGAACGGACTCCAACTACCACAATGACTACCAATGCCGTGAGGACTGACAGTACTGGCCGTGTCAAGTGACCATCCACACAGAACGGTACTTGCGCTACTTCCTCCGGAGTCAATGTATCTTGCTGAAACGGTCGATGCCCCGTTCGCAGCACGGTCTGACCATTTTCATCCTGCACCACGACTTGTATTGTTTGCTGTTTCCAATCAATATCGATTCGTCCATAATTCCGTCCAATGTAAAAGTTGTTGCTGCTTTGAAATCGATTTTGGTTGTACTTTTCGAGTACTGGTTGGCACATGAATCCATAAAAGGGTTGACTGCAATAATGAGTCAAACCACTGGACGTGACTTCTAAAAAGCTCGACTTGCTCTTGGATACTGTTGTTGTTGATTGTGATTCCAGTGGATTGAATATTTCGGCATGATGTACATCTCCCGACAAGAGTACCAATCCGGAAATGCCCTTGCCCAGTAGCGTTATGAGTCGCTGTCGTTCCAGTGGAAAGTGCCCCCAACTCTCGACGGTAGGATCCGTGGTCAAGACTTGAATGGAACTGACGACAATGTGTACATTGGCTTGACTATTCGTAGTTAATTCTTGCTCGAGCCAGTTCCATTGTTGCTCTCCCAATACAGTGGGTGCCTTCCAGCAATCCCAAAAGGGCCACCATTGATTGACGTTGAAGCCTGCCAGTGCCCATCGTGTGGCGGCCGACAATCCGGCTCCCAACGGCACTTTCGTGGCCAGACTGGGGAAACAGTGTTTAGTTCGATGCCATCGTGTGTCCAATAGAATGAGTTTGACTTGTTCGGGTGGAGTGCCAAATGTGACACTGTAGTAGAGTCCATCTCGTTCTTGTAGTGTTGTTTGACTAGTAGTAGTAGATTGATCGAGTTGTAGAAAGTCCATGAACAAATCGGCGCGGTCTCGTTTGTCTGGCATTTCGACGCCAGCATCGTTCCCTCCATAGTCGTGATCGTCGTAGACTCCATAAATTCCATTTTTAACGTGCGACGCAAATTGTCGATATCCAATGGTTTTGTTGGTCTTCATATCGTGGAAGAGTTGCTTCAAGTAGGTCGTATTGGCAATCTTGCGTTGTGCCGGATAGACGGCATCGCCCGTCCAGACAAACAGATCGGGAGATTCGGCTGATATGGCCTTCCAAATGTTATTGTCGTGGACATGTCCATGGATTTTGCGTGCATTGTGGCAACTGCCAAAGGCAATCTTGGAGAGAGTGGCATTGGGATGGGAAATATCGGAGGCGGCGACAACAATCACGGCATCATGCAATAACAACAAGACCAAGAGACTCCACAGCGACATTATTAGCAAGAGACCTGGAGAGGGTCTCCGTTGGAGGAGAAATCTACTACGACTACCGATCATGTTCATTGTCAGTCTCAAGGAGCCAAAAGAAAGAAAGAGGAGAGACGAAGAGCGCCAGCTGCGCCACAAGTGACTTGTGGGCCCTCTTCCTTGCTTTGGATTTGTTAGAAAGGTATTTTCGTATGACGGACAGACGACTCGGGATCCACAATCACGGTTCGTGATTGGGGATGTGTGACTCAAATCAGATGGTTATCCGATCATCATCAGATGGCCAGGTGTACAAGGAACGAGGACAATGGTCGTCTAGATGATGCAACTACAAAGGTTAGGAAGTTAGGTCGAAGAGATGAATGCAAGGAGCGACGGGATGGAACAAATGAATGGACGGATGAAGGTCCATAGGTTTAGTAAAGTGGGAAAGCCCTCCAGGGCCAACCATGCACTTCAGGAAGATAGATCGACGAGATCTATCTGCAGATGAAACTGCGAGAAACAGAGGATCGAAAGATCCTGGTATATGTATGCATATCGGAGCTCAGTTGTAGAGCTCACAATCTGAACGAGAGAGAAAGAGAAAACGAAACAAATAGCCAGTCTACTAGACAGTAGAGCTGGAAGGATATTGATTAAATTAGAGAAATTGTGCGTTCAAGTTCACACCTTTTCAACACGTTTTAAAACGATAGCTATCAGGAAAGAGTGAGCTTGGATCCAGGTTGTCAAACAGAAAAGAGAAGAATTGAGAAGTAAGTAAAGATGTCTACGGAGGTAGAGGTATCATCGTCGAGCAAGTATCCCATCTTCGATGGGAAAGATGAGAAGTTCAGGTTCTACAAGGTCAAGATGATGGCCCATTTATCAAAGTATGGGTACGTAGAACTATGAAGACTCATACGGAGATCAAACCGGACAACTGGGAAAAACCCTACAGGTACGGGCAAGTTGTCGTGACGACGAAGTAGAAAGAGTCGAAAGTCTGCAGAAGTAAACAGCAAGGCTGCTGGAATACTGCTGAACTCGATCAATGTGTGAGACCATCGAAGGGCAAGTCGCCTCGACCTACTGGCCTCACACCAAAAGACTGACCATGCTGCTGGGAAATTTAAGGGCATGTGGAGTCCATGCTGGACCTTTACGATGCTGAAGACAGTGGTGAGGTAGCAGCTCGACGAATAGAATACTACGCGATAAAGATGGACATCAAGGAAAACCCAAAGAAGTTCGTATTGGACTCGACGTGAAAGCGCAGAGAAGCTAGCGAAGGATGGGTTAAGATATCGGACGAAGAGTACATCAAGGACCTTCTCGAGAAGATGCCGATAGAAGGAAGGAGAACTCGGATAGTGTATCATGAAGTGAAGAAGAATGTTCTGAGAAGGATAAAGACAACAGGATAGGGAATAACGGTAAAGGGTGTGGTGGATGACTTATGCGAATCTACGATGAATTAAAGCACGGAACAGTCGACAGACCACAATGGGCGAAACAGCTTTCATGATTGGAGGAAAACAGGTCAAGGGAAGATGCAGGAACTGTGGGAAGATCGGACACAAGCAACAAGACTGCCAGACAAGAAAGGTCGACGGAGAAGCTGCGGACAAAGGTACCGAAGGAAAGTCCAACGGTAAATTCAACAGGAACAGATGGGAGCAGTAGCGCGATTTCAAGGAAAGAAGAAGTTCAGCGAAAGTGCTCCACTGTGGAAAGATTGGGCACTAGGAAATCCGATTGCCTAAAACTCAAAGCGAACAACGAAATGTAGAAGGAGCGAACACAGCACAAGAAACAAGGAAAGATGGCATTCATTGACGATGAGCGATGAAATATGCATGCCATCCGAGGAGTAGAGTTGTCAGACGATGAACAGGAGGAGTAGAAGAAGCATCGGAATATGAGGGCAAAGAATGGGACGCATCTGGGAACGATTTTAAAAGCGGAGATAGAAGTGGATGAAGATGGAGAAAGCTTGAGCAATTAACCTATGAGGACGATGGACGCCATTAAATATCTCGCAAGAAGAACAAAAACGACTGACATAAAGAAGAAAGTCACATACAACAGAACCCAAACGTTACCTATCTGCCTGCGAAACAGAGAGCAAGGCAAATTCCGACAGCGAAACACCCCACGATTTAAAGCAAAACGGCATACAACGAAGAAGTTTCTGAAAAGGAGGAAGAAACAACGAACGTCAATTACGCCCACAATCTAGAAGACGACAACTACTACAGCTTGTTTGAGCGAAGACGACGAAGAAGTAGAAGATGCCGAACAGATTCCAAGTTGCCCGGAACGTGCTAAGGCACAGCTGTACCGAGGTTTGGAGTCGACAATGATGAAGATCAGCAAACATCCAATCCCATTGAGCAACCGACATCCCATGATGCCGACTCCAACCTCGGTACAGCTGTGCCTCTAGCACGGTTCCGGGCAACTTGGAATCTGTTCGACATCTTCTACTTCTTCGTCGTCTTCGCTCAAACAGCTGTAGTAGTTGTCCGTCTTCGTAGATTGTGGGCGAATTTGACGTTTCGTTGTTTCTCCTCCTTCTCAGAAAACTTCTTTGTTGTAGCCGTTTTGCTTTTAAATCGTGGAGTGTTTCGCTGTCGAATCTGCCCTGCTCTCTGTTTCGCAGGACAGATAGGTACCGTCTGGGTTCTTGTTGTTGTGACTGATTCTTCTTTATTCAGTCGTTGTTGTTCTTCTTGAGAGATTTAAGGGCGTCCATCGCCTCATAAGTTAATTGCTCCAACTTTCTCCATCTTCATCCACGTCACTCCGCTTTCAAAATCGTCCCAGATGCGTCCCATTCTTTGCCTTCATATTCCGATGCTTCTTCTACTCCCTGTTTCATCGTCTGACAACTTTACTCCTCGGCATGGCATGATATTTCATCGCTCATCGTCATGAATGCCATCTCTTCTTGTTTTTTTGTGCTGTGTTCGCCCCTTCTACATTTCGTTGTTCCGCTTTGAGTTTTAGGAATCCGATTTCCTGTGCCAATCTTTCCACAGTGGAAGCACTTTCCGCTGAACTTTTCTTTCCTTGAAATCCGCTACTGCTCCCATTGTTCCTGTTGAATTTACCGTTGACTTTCCTTGGTACCTTTTCCGTAGCTTCTTCCGTTCGAGCCTTTCTTGTTGGGCAGTCTTGTTGCTTGTGTCCGATCTTCCCACAGTTCCTGCATCTGCCCTGAACTGTTTTCCTCCAATCATGAAAGCTGTTTCGCCATTGTGGTCTGTCGACTTGTTCCGTGCTTTAATCTCATCGTAGATTTCGCATAAGTCATCCACCACACTCTTTACCGTTATTCATGTCCTTTGTCTTGATCCTTCTCAGAACATTCTTCTTCACTTCATGATACACTCCGAGTTCTCCTTCCTTCTTCGGCATCTTCTCGAGAAGGTCCTTGTGTACTCTTTCGTCCGATATCTTGAACCCATCCTTCGCTAGCTTCTTGCGTTTCACGTCGAGTCCAATCTCGAACTTTCTTTGGGTTTTCCTTGATGTCCATTTTATCGCGTAGTATTCCGTTCGTCGAGCTGCTACCTCACACTGTCTTCAGCATCGTAGGGTCCAGCATGGACTCCACATGCCCTTGAATTTCCCAGCACATGGTAGTCGTTTGGTTTGAGGCCAGTGGTCGAAGGCGACTTGCCCTTCGATGGTCTCCACATTGATCGAGTCCAGCAGTATTACAGCAGCCTTGCTGTTCTTCTTCTGCATACTTTCGACCTTTTCTATTCGTCGTCCGACAACTTGCCCGTACCTGTAGGGTTTCCCAGTTGTCCGGTTTGATTCCGTAGAGTCCTTCATTAGTTCTACGTACCCATACTTTGATAAATGGGCCATCATCTTGACCTTGTAGAACCTGAACTTCTCATCTTTCCCATCGAAGATGGATACTTGCTCGACGATGATACCTCTACCTCCGTAGACATCTTTACTTACTTCTCAATCTTCTCTTTTCTGTTTGACAACCTGGATTCAAGCTCACTCTTTCCTGATACTATCGTTTTAAAACGTGTTGAAAAGGTGTGAACTTGAACGCAAAATTTCTCTAATTTAATCATATCCTTCCAGCTCTACTGTCTAGTAGACTGGCTATTTGTTTCGTTTTCTCTTTCTCTCTCGTTCAGGTTGTGAGCTCTACAACTGAGTCCGATATGCATACATATACCAGGATCTTTCGATCTCTGTTTCTCGCAGTTTCATCTGCAGATAGATCTCGTCGATCTATCTTCTTGAAGTGCATGGTTGGCCCTGGAGGGCTTTCCCACTTTACTAAACCTATGGACCTTCATCCGTCCATTACATTTGTTCCATCCCGTCGCTCCTTGCATTCATCTTTCGACTAACTTCCTAACCTTTGTAGTTGCTCATCTAGACGACCATTGTCCTCGTTCCTGTACACCTGGCCATCTGATGATGATCGGATAACCATCTGATTTGAGTCACACATCCCCAATCACGAACCGTGATTGTGGATCCGAGTCGTCTGTCCGTCATAACGAAAATACCTTTCTAACAAATCCAAAGCAAGGAAGAGGGCCCACAAGTCACTTGTGGCGCAGCTGGCGCTCTTCGTCTCCTCTTTCTTTCTTGGCTCCTTGAGACTGACAATGAACATGATCGGTAGTCGTAGTAGATTTCTCCTCCAACGGAGACCCTCTCCAGGTCTCTTGCTAATAATGTCGCTGTGGAGTCTCTTGGTCTTGTTGTTATTGCATGATGCCGTGATTGTTGTCGCCGCCTCCGATATTTCCCATCCCAATGCCACTCTCTCCAAGATTGCCTTTGGCAGTTGCCACAATGCACGCAAAATCCATGGACATGTCCACGACAATAACATTTGGAAGGCCATATCAGCCGAATCTCCCGATCTGTTTGTCTGGACGGGCGATGCCGTCTATCCGGCACAACGCAAGATTGCCAATACGACCTACTTGAAGCAACTCTTCCACGATATGAAGACCAACAAAACCATTGGATATCGACAATTTGCGTCGCACGTTAAAAATGGAATTTATGGAGTCTACGACGATCACGACTATGGAGGGAACGATGCTGGCGTCGAAATGCCAGACAAACGAGACCGCGCCGATTTGTTCATGGACTTTCTACAACTCGATCAATCTACTACTACTAGTCAAACAACACTACAAGAACGAGATGGACTCTACTACAGTGTCACATTTGGCACTCCACCCGAACAAGTCAAACTCATTCTATTGGACACACGATGGCATCGAACTAAACACTGTTTCCCCAGTCTGGCCACGAAAGTGCCGTTGGGAGCCGGATTGTCGGCCGCCACACGATGGGCACTGGCAGGCTTCAACGTCAATCAATGGTGGCCCTTTTGGGATTGCTGGAAGGCACCCACTGTATTGGGAGAGCAACAATGGAACTGGCTCGAGCAAGAATTAACTACGAATAGTCAAGCCAATGTACACATTGTCGTCAGTTCCATTCAAGTCTTGACCACGGATCCTACCGTCGAGAGTTGGGGGCACTTTCCACTGGAACGACAGCGACTCATAACGCTACTGGGCAAGGGCATTTCCGGATTGGTACTCTTGTCGGGAGATGTACATCATGCCGAAATATTCAATCCACTGGAATCACAATCAACAACAACAGTATCCAAGAGCAAGTCGAGCTTTTTAGAAGTCACGTCCAGTGGTTTGACTCATTATTGCAGTCAACCCTTTTATGGATTCATGTGCCAACCAGTACTCGAAAAGTACAACCAAAATCGATTTCAAAGCAGCAACAACTTTTACATTGGACGGAATTATGGACGAATCGATATTGATTGGAAACAGCAAACAATACAAGTCGTGGTGCAGGATGAAAATGGTCAGACCGTGCTGCGAACGGGGCATCGACCGTTTCAGCAAGATACATTGACTCCGGAGGAAGTAGCGCAAGTACCGTTCTGTGTGGATGGTCACTTGACACGGCCAGTACTGTCAGTCCTCACGGCATTGGTAGTCATTGTGGTAGTTGGAGTCCGTTCTTTTGGTAGATAGCAACTGCAAATAGAGGAGGAAGGAACGGATCTAAGAAACAGCAGGAAAGGAAGATCTGCAGGTGGTGCTGCCCTCCTACCGGTAGCTAGAGTCGCATCAGGTGATGCACATTACAGCAAACCATGGCAGTTTTTAAACTGCAGCACCGAGCAGCGATACCGGCACGTTCAGGGCTTCTTCCCTCCATCATCATAAGGTTAAAGGTGGGCTCCGCACACTGAATGAAACTAATCTTATTGGAGATTCAAAGCACAATTCATGCCTCTCAAGGGTGAGTTCTAAACTAAATCCAAGAAACTTGATCAGTAGACAAAGACGGCAATGGTAATTGAATGTGCTACGGTACCGTACATGTGGGGGCAACCGATCGAAGTGATGCCTTGTATCCTGGCGAAGCTAGCTACCGGTAGTTAGTTCCAGACCGTACCCACAAGTGCCCTAAAGCACAAAATCAGCACTGAGCCCACTACAGGACAGGACTTGGCATGCCACCTTTTCCACGAAAACGTGAACAATACTGGAGGATCAAACTTTCCTCTTGTCGCGTTTTCATCAACTTTGTCATTGAATTGGTCAAAGCCGCCAATACCACACGTTTCCCAAACATCCCGCATACTCTCGGCTTTGCTCAGTCCATCCAGGTTGGTAGCTCTGTTCAAAATGGTCTGATACGTTTCAAGCTCTTCCCAAAGCACGCAACAAAGGCTGCGGTGTCGAGGTTGTTTGGTGGCCTTGGCATCCTTAGTTGCAACGTCGTGCTCGAATAGTACCCCTGGTCCACCCGTGGCTTTGTCCAGATTCTCCAAGTCATCCCAAATGTGGTCTGCACGGAATGCCATGATCTCCTTCTCTGGATAGTTCATGGCAGTGTGTTGATAGTAGTATTGGTAATTGTCTCTCAAATGGGCGTTGATTGAGCCCACTTGGATGTTGGCTCCTTTGAATACGGTAATGGCGAGTTCTTCGCAATACTCCAAAGCGGGTGGTTCTTCATCTTTACCAACTCGTGCTCGCTTGTAAATTCCATCAATCGTGTCGAGTAGAATGACAAGTGTAGGGAAGCACTGCTTGTAAAAGGTTTCTTTCAGTGGATGGGTTGATTGGGCCAATTGACTGCTGGTGTTGTTGTGATGAAGGTATTGATAGGCAGCAATGGATCGCCAGATTGGATTGCGCATGGTAAAGGCAAATGTAGTGTGACTCTGCAACTTGTTCGGAGAACCAAGACTCATGTGAAGCTCGAGATCAAAGGCATTGGATATAGGCGAGTCCTTCCTGTAGGTCTTGTCAACGCAGCTACGGATCTCGTCGAGGTCTTCACTTTTTCGTTTACACCACATTCGAGGGAATGCCATTCGCACGTCGTTCCCGCCTGTGGAAGGAAAATGTGAGGAAGAGGGCTGCAAACGAGATGAAACATTGCATTTTCTTGCACTTACCAGCCTGGCCAACGTTCGCAAAAGCAATCTTTCGTTTCATGTCCCAAATGGTTTCCTTGGAGGTAAGTGGATACGCTTTGAGAGCTTCGTCCAGTGGGGCATTCCGTTTAGAATCTGGGGTCGGCTCGGTATTCTCTACTGATAATGTCCAGTTGAATTTGAAATCGCTTTTCAATGGCAAGGGTGGGCAAGTCTGTTCGTGCCAACTTGACCACGAGAAGCCAAAGACACTGTACTGCGCGGCTTGCTGCGTCCCCACTTCAGGCTTGAACTGGTCCAGTGATGAACTGTCAATTCCACAAGTTGTCCAAACATCTTGCATGGCCTCCAGCTTGCTCGCAAAATCAAGATTCACGGCAATACTTATCAATTCTTGGTAGATTACTATGTCTTCCCAAGCAAAGC
>CAICTM010001159.1:4241-35497 GCA_903772945.1 Seminavis robusta | reverse complement strand
TAGTAGCACTGCCCGCGACAGAAGAATCCCCCAGTTCTACTTCGGCGTGACGCTGGTTGCCTCCTTTGTCCGGCCTGTTCATGATAGGCAATAAATTATTCCGATTGCGAAAGCTGCGATCGAGAGGTTCGACGTTGATAATGGGATAGATTCAATTCAATTGCTTAGTTGCTGCTATTAGTCAATCAGTAAATGCTGAGCTATCTGGCTCTTTCATGTAGCATCGATCGAAGCGTTCAGACAACGTAGACCTTGTCGCCTAGCCTTGTCATCTTGCATCTTGTCACCTTGTCGCAAAGTCGCAAAGCTTCAATGATGTGCTCCCGTGGTTTTGCACATGGGCGTGGTATTAATACTTTTTAGTACCGTACGGTACGCAAAGCTACCAACAGGTGTACAGGTAGTTTAGCCAGTGGAGCTGTATTTATATGTCATTCAACATGGCTTTTGCGAATATCTCGTGCCAGGCGTTACGTACCCAAAAGGGACTCGACTCGAGTAAGGCTCCTGGCACCATGGTCCTGGCAACGGTACCAGATGACACCGAGCGCACAAAAGAGACTACAAAGCGTTTGGATGGGTGCTCCATGCCCAAAACATGTCGTTGTGTCAAACTTTGACCTATCAGAAGAGATTTTCTCGCCGGGGAAGATCCAGTACCAGCTTGCCGAGGAATGTTGGCTGGCTGGCTAGTGGCTACTAGCTAGAGTGAACTACCGATACCGCAGGAGAGCGAAAGCTTGTTAGAGGGAATTGCATCATTCCACCGCAGTGCGCAACCGTTGCGGCCTGTAAATTTCAGGGCTATGGTGTTTGGATGATGGCCAAGAAATAGATTTATACCACCTCTTCCATCGCTCTTCCGACACTGCCAAAATTGGCTACTGGTAGTCTACTGGTACTTTTGCTCAAGATAGCGAAAGTGCAGGGTGTCAGAGAGTGGGGCAACTGCCGCTGCCTTTTCCGCTTCCTTGGACTTTCTCTCGTGGCCAGTGACGGGGTGCTCCTTTGATTGCCTCTCCGCACGAGTCCGCATGCTTCCAGAAGCCCTGCGAGGGGTAAAAAGCTCCACCAAAAACCAAAAACCACAAACAAAAAAGAGAAGCACTCCAGGTATGTAGTAGATTTTGAACGACAGATCGCTTCTTGCTTTTCTGCATGCCTCATCATTAGATTTAGAAGGTTTCGAAACCAGTGAGCAAATTTGAGTCTTCCTCATCTCATTTTCTAATTCGTAAGATTCCCCAAGGGCATTGGCTGATCTTTAAGATTTAAAGAGGCGACGGAAGGCCAGTTGGCACGAAAGATCTTGGGGCTTACAATCATTCTTTGGTACGATTCTACTGTACTGTTTGAAGCCTGAAAGGGTGACGTTTTAACAAAGGTGAAGCTGGGACGCGTCCATTCTGTTCATGAGCTTTGATACGATATCGTTTGACACGAATGTGTACAAAATCTCTATAGTCAATGCTCATCAGATTATCAAGACATGTCGCGATGTCGCGATGTGCCGTCTTTTTTCCCGCTGCTTTACGAGTTCCACGGTACCGGTACGAAGCGGTCATCCAGCCTGCGAACACAGTCATCATTGTTGTTCGTTGAAAATCTTTCCACTCCGTTTGGCACTCATTATTCTCACAAAGCAACTTGCTTACTTGATCTAGCTAGCTCCTCTATTTGAAACCATGGTGATTTCGTTTGCCCTTGCCCTCACGCTTCTTGTGGATGTTGCCTCCGCTGCAACATCTGGCAAAGCGACTTATTACGGTGGAAACGTGGCCGGGAATGCTTGTGGATTCAACAGCATGAACACGGGATCCTTTCCCTATGGATTCGGTGCTGCCATTGGTGGCAACAATTTTGACAGTGGATATGGTTGCGGTAGCTGCTACCAAATCAGGTGCATTGGCCCCTATGGCTCAAACCCCTCCTGTTTCTGTGATCCAGACCACCCCACTGTTACCGTATGGGCGTAAGTCGAGAGTCGAGGATTCTACTACACAAGTGTTGTCGCTTACCACGAATACTGGATGTATCGACTCACGCCAAGATTCTCTTTCTCTCTCTCTTTCTCTACCCATTGTGTCTGCCAGCAATGATCAATGCCCCGAATGTGGAGATGATCACATTGACTTGAACACTGAGGCCATGGAGTACATTGTTGCCGATGGGTAAGTGGATGCCTTGCTTGAAAGGGTGTATCTATGCATGCAGGCATGGGTCTCACTCACAGTACCCTTCACTTCACTCTGTCTATACTATAGATTGGCTGGCACATGTGGAGAGATTGAAATCGAGTTTGAGCAGGTCAATTGTGACTTTGACGGCAACCTGGAGGTCCGATCCAAGTCGGGCACAGGTCCCTACTGGTATGGATTGCACCTGGACAATGTAGCTGGTTATGGAGCCATCAGCAGTGTTACCCTGGAGGAAGAAGGCAACTTACACAGCTGCGACAAAGCTGGCGGTCCTTCGTTCTGGCAGTGTTATTTGGTGAATACACCTGCAACGGTCCCTATGGATGTCACCTTGGTGGATCAGGGAGGACGGTATCTGACCTGCAGTGGTTGCATTGACAACTTTAATGGTGATACTTCCTATGATTTTGGAAGCAACTATGGATCTGGATTGCCCACTGGCAGCCTTCCAACTGGTCCGTCTTCTCCAGCAACTCCCACGAGATCTCCCACGAGAAGCCCAACCAGATTTCCCACGAGAAACCCAACGAGAGTCCCAACAAAGGCTCCAACTCCAACGGTTGCTGGCACTCCCACTAGATCTCCCACGAGGAGCCCGACGAGAAACCCAACGAGAAACCCAACAAAGAGTCCAACAGCTGGTTCCACTCCAACAGCTGCCACTCCAACAGCGGCCACCCCAACAGTTCCATCGTCACCTACCGATTCAACCCCAACGTCTCCACCGATTCCGAATTGCTTTTCCGAGACAGCTACAGTCGACGTCTTGGACAAGGGAAAGGTTGCTCTCAAGGATCTGCAGGTCAACGATTGGGTGGCAACTGGCGCAGCCACTGAGGTTTATCAACCTGTATATGCCATGGCTCATTACGATCCCATGGCTCTTGCCGAGTTTCTCCGAATCACCACGGCCAACGACGACAACGAACCACTCGAAGTCACGGGCGATCATTTGGTCTATGTCTCAGGCCGCGACTATCCCGTCAAGGCAGGTTCCGTGCAAGTAGGAATGGCACTGCAAGAAGCTGCGCATCTCAACAGCACGGCCACTGTTACGGACATTACAAAGGTCTACCGACAGGGACTCTATGCGCCACTCACTCCCCATGGCTCAATCGTGGTGGATGGAATTGTTGCCTCCAACTATGTGGCTTTGCAAACGAATAGCAACACGGAGTTTGTCAAAGTGGGAGCTGTGGAACTTCCCTTTCTCACCCAAGAGACTGTATTCCACATGGCCCTGAGCCCTCTCCGAATGTGGTGCACATGGATCCAGTCGGAAGGATGCCGTGCGGTTGGCCCTCGTGGGCACCATCCAGTTGTCGATCATGCCATTGAGCTGGTGCGTTGGGCAGAGCAACAAAATGTAGGGTTGCAATGGGCAGTGTTAGGCCTTTGTTTGGTGGTCATGCTGGTGTTTACCCTTGTGGAAAAGGCGTGGCTAAACGCAACCGCCAGCAGTTTTGTGGTTACAATGGCAGTGGCTGCTGCAACTCACTTCTACAGCCGAAAAAAGGGAAGTCAGGTGTAGACGTATGCGTCAACAGGAGTGCGAGCAACAGCTCGTACGGTACATGTATGGAGAATGGGCAAGGAAATCATGTTGTCGCCGTGGGTGGGTGCGGCATGCCTTGGTCTGTAATAGATAAATATAAATAAGCGCTGTTAGGTTCATGGTGCACAGTGAAATCCGTACGTACCAACCTGGTACTGAAAGACGCATCGCATTGATCGTTGCGTTGGAGACAGGCGCTGCTTCAACGATCGAAGTGTGACTCGACTCCAGTCGAGACGACCCGAAACGTAACCAAGCGGTGCTTTAAAGGCTACCGGTACCAGGTACCAGGTAACGGTACTCCCAAGGCTACTCCTCAAGGCTACTCCTCATCCGCTGAACGGTGCCATAGTGAACCCATAACCTCACCACAAGTCGTCCGAACTTGCATCGATGATTACGAAGCAATAGCTCCGAGATCCGAGATCGCTCCACTAGGAGGTGCAACCAGTACCGGTATGACATACTAGGCAATGGCCAAGGTTGGAAATGCCATAGAAGAGGAAGAACAAGCAAGCTCGAAGTGTCAATGGCTCATGCAAAAGAAAGCCTGCTATGATGTGGGATTCATCGTCCGATTGATTTGCCTCGGTGATGGCCCGAGCAAAACGTGCGCACCTCGAGTTTTGCATCCAAACCTGAAACAACCCCAACTGATAAATCTCATTATCTAACACGATGCGAGGGAACGGCAACACCATACCACAGACGTGTGGCTCAGTCCAGATTATCCGACCAAGCAAATCCGACTATCGTGCTCGATGAATACGCACCGTACCGGGTATATGCTTCCGCGATGAGGAACTGTCCTTGCGACGTAAGCACGTCAGGACTGTTGGCGGCTTTGCTTGGTGTGCAAAGAAAGAAATGCCGGTATGTCATAGCGCACCGGTGCACCGGTGCCGTTGGTGGGACAATGATCAAAAGCTTTGAGCTCAAGGTGAGTCAACGGAGATACACGCAACGGAAATTTGCGCACTTATGCCGCGCTCGATGGTGCATCAAAACCTGAAGCCACCATCAACCACATGCATCTTCAAAAGCGCCTGAGAACAGACGTGTGCATAGCCACATCAGGATAGAATTTGTCGTCTGCCATACTTGTTGTGGTACGAGTACAATGGAAGGAGGACAGGGCGAGGAACAGCTCAAAATCTTGTCATCGGCAGCCAAGTTCTTCACAGAGGAAAGGCTGAAGAACTTCTCTGTTGTGGGAAACGATGGTACAAGAATTCGAGTAAATCGAGAATGGCTGATAGCTCGAAGTGTGTTGGTCGGAGCCTTAATGGAGGAGTCAGCTTTGGAGACCTCCGTTCTTCGTATCAATGTCCCCGGAGCCACATTTGAGGCTCTCTATGAGTATCTGTGCACGGGCACAACTCAACTTCTACGCTTTGAGAAGACGATTGGCGCTTCTGTCGAAGAAAAGGATGTCGTTGAGGTTCAAAGCCTCTTGTCGCTGCTGGTGGCTGCGGACTACTGTGAGCTGTCGAGTCTGTCGAACAACGTTTCCGATGGTCTAATGAGATCGCTGGAGGCATGTCCATCGCTCTCCCTTCTCGTGTTGGAGCACTGCAAAACAGACTTTCTTACAGACCTGGCGAAGCGAGCGCAGGCAACCCTGTGGTCCAACCCTTTCAGAGCAATGGATACTGTGGCCATGAAACACCTTGGCGAAGAATGCTTGGATTTGTTATTGCGGGATGAGTTCATCACCGCGGATGAATTCGAAGTCTTCCGACTTGTTCAGAAGTGGGTGGAAGTTAACGGGGAGGCTGCTTCTGCGCCGAACCTCATCGACCACGTGCGCTTAGAAAACATCAGCGCCAAACTGTTATCAGCTGAAGTCAAAGCTTCACAGCTTGTCTCCCAAAAAGATCTCTTGGAGGCCTACGAGAAACAAGCGCTCCGAGCACAAGCGATCCACAATGACGTACCGCAAGGTCCTCGCTACCTTCCAAATTGGAGGCACACCTCCACGAATCGCGCGATCGGACATGAAGAGGAAATGCTGGACATTTTGGACTGTTCGCCAATGAAGGTCGGCGAATATCGCTGGGCCTTTCACGTTCAGGGGATGTCCCAGCAGCCAGCTTGGATTGGCGTCGCACTAAGCGGCAAAGACATGGACCGCGAAACCTCCC
The DNA here is from genome assembly GCA_903772945.1 of Seminavis robusta. Taxonomy (NCBI): domain Eukaryota; phylum Bacillariophyta; class Bacillariophyceae; order Naviculales; family Naviculaceae; genus Seminavis; species Seminavis robusta. The sequence continues at coordinate 29,600 of CAICTM010001159.1, read as the reverse complement.
TGGCAAAGCACGAGTATGGGTGGGCCTATAGCAGTCAAGGCGGAATTCGACATGGCGACCGAAACGAACAAGGAAATCCGTGTTTCAAGGCAGGCTCGAAAGTGACGTTCACGTTAAATCTTTCCGATGACAACGAGACCAACGGGACTCTGTCTGCTGCCATTGACGGCGGAGATGAGTTTCAGCTCTTTTCCGATCTCCAACGCGAGTTGGATGGACCAGGCGGCTTCGTCCCAGCTGTGTCCCTTTTTGCACCGGCAACCATCGAATTCATGGGAATCCAGAGGCTTCGGTAGAGGCAGCCTGCCAACGCTGACGAGTCCTAGCACAGTGCTGGTTGTGGCTGGAAGAATTGAGACTCTGGAGCCTCCCAAGTCGATGTTGAGTTGTTATAACCGTGGTGTACATGTTTTTAAAATTAAACCAACAAGGAGTATGCATCAAAATTGTAGACTCTCTCAGTTCGCAGACACTTTCTGACAGCCACCTGTACTTCAATTCCACTGGGTGATCTCACGCACAAGAACAAATGCTGCAATCAAGCAATGATTCACTTGAGCAGTCGACTTCAAACAAAGCCACCATGCTACAGTCTGGATTGGGCACAAAGATATTACTGGCTGTTGATTCCACAGAACACAATACAGTTGCACAATACCGGGGGCACAAACTCTCTGGAAGCCTCCCAGAAAACTCATTCCCCAGCAACATGATTGCACTTGCAGAAGCATTAAAATTTCCCAGCTCACTGGGAATGGTTCCTGTAAGGCTGTTGAATGACAAGTCCAGAGTTTCCAGGCTTGTCAAAAGGCCAAGCTCTGATGGCAACCACCCACTCAGCTGGTTGTTGCTCAGATCAAGTGTTTGAATCAGGGATGTCTCCTTCTCAACATAGTCATCAAGTGTAGCATTGTATTTCGTAAGAGTGGTCAAGAGCTGCCCAAGTTCGGATGGGATAGGACCGGATATCTTATTGAAGGAAATGTCCAGCACTTCTAATCCAGTCAATCTTGCCATCTCGGTCGCAAGTGAGCCAGTCAGTGAATTGTTATGAAGGTCCAGAAGAAGCAACATAGCACAGTTGGATTCATAGGCACCAAAGAATGAATCAGTCCCCCAACAGCTAGATGAGTTCTCAAGATTTCCAATTTCTGAAGGTATGCTCCCAATCAAGCCATTTGATGACAGGTCCAGCTCAATGAGCTGCTGCAGGAGACCAACTTCCGATGGAACACTGGAGCTCAGCAAGTTGTGAGATAGCTGGATTGCCTTCAAGTTTGATAAGCTGGACCAGTCCACATCAGGAAATGCTGAAATGCGATTGCTGTCCATTGTCCAGGACTGCAAATCTGTTAGTCTCCCAATTTCCACGGGTATGGAAGTGAGCTTGTTGTTCGACAAGGATAGCCAACCCCATCTACAAGGCTCCAGATTTGTCATTTGTTCTATTTCCTTCGGCAAATGCTTTATCTGGTTTCCATCGAGGTGAAGCGCGACAAGGCTTGTCAAGAGGAACAATTCACTGGGCAAAATGGCTATATTGTTGTTGCTAAGATCCACCTCCCCGACCGAGTCTCCCAACCAACCAATCTCACTTGGGATAAAGGAAAGTTGATTGTCCTGTAAATCAAGCTGATAAATGACAGATTGATTGAAACTGAAAGGAAAAGCAGTAATTGAGTTTCGCTCCATGCTGAGATATAGCAAATTTGACAACAGCCCAATTTCACTAGAGCAAGCAAAGGCATTCACAGATTGTGTCAGAACCCAGTGTAATAAGATATTCCCTGTATCGATACAAACAAGTTACCTTGGGATTGTCCCCTCGATCTGATTATCTCGAAGCAGAAGGAAATTCAAACTTGTCATCAACCCAATTTCTGAAGATAGTCCTGTCAGAGAGTTGTTTCTGGCATTAAGCCTAATCAGTCCACTACAATTTGCCAACTCAGGAGGAAGTGTGCCAGAAATGCGGTTGGACTGCAATTCCAGGAGCTTGAGACCCGATAATGAACCTAACCCTGCTGGCAGGGTACCTGATATGGCATTGTCATCTAAATGGAGCCCAGTCAGGTTAGTCTTTCCTAGGATTGCTGGGATGGAACCAGAGATCTGGTTGCTGTGCAGGTCCAGTTTTTGCAGTAATGGAAGCCTCCCAACCTCTGAAGGGATCTTTCCTGTGATTTGATTGGTGTGAAGGTTCAGGTTTGTCAAGATGGAAAGCATACCAATCTCCGAAGGAATACTCCCAGTGATACCAGCATCATGGATATCCAAAATTGTGAGCCCAGTAAGGAGGAATACTTCAGGTGGCAGGGTCCCATGAACTGGAGGGCCATCCCAGGTGGAGAGTTTGAGCTTCATGTAGTGGAAGTGGCCTTCATCATTGCAGTTGGAGATCCAAGGATCTGGAACATAGTCCAAGTTAATACCTGAAACCATCATGCAAGCATGACGGAAATATCCTTCTGGCATCCAATCCATTGTTGAGGGACCCTCCTGGTGCGAATCCAATTCTGTAGTCCAGAAACATTCTGAGTTACCATAGTCCATCCAGTGGTAATCATCAGGCCAGTTCTCGAATGAAAAGTAGAAGGTCCCCAATGCAAATAATTGCTGTTTTTGCCAATTTGGCATGCCATCAAATTCTGGATGTCGAAATGTCCAGTCATAAGCCTTCTGCTGTGGGGTACCAGGCCTACCAATCGCCTCAGCTATATTTTCTGGGAGCCCTTTGATGGCTAATCTTGATGATAATGGTGCCTCACTGGGCAGGGATGATGGGGAGAATGAGGGCATCACAGAGGTGGTTGGTTCAGTAGATGCCATTCGAGATTCCGCGGTTGATGTTGGCGGTGTCTTTTTTCTGGTCCCGAGAACCACTGCCAGGACAATCACCACGACAATCACCACTCCCGAAGCCAGCCATTTCAACGCACCTATCAAGGCGCGCCTCTTACTCTCAGCCTTCTGTTCTTCAATATCATTCTCATCAATGAAATCCAATTCTTCAGCAAATGGCAGATTCTGGTGGCTTGGTTCAGTAACCAGATTGGCAACCATCAAACCAGATCGACTACTGTGAATGCCATCAACTTGAAAGTCTTTAGATTTTTGGCTGGTGCCCATGTCTGACATTAGAGACGACATGGATAGTGGTTGAACGATTCCAATTCGAGAATACCGCATAGTGTCGGCCCGTTGCAAGACAACTCCAGGTGCTCCTGCATAAGCACCTGGCCTGGATTCAGCGGCGCTGGAAGAAGACACTTGTGCAGCGGTCTTAATGCTTGCATTACCAGGAGCATCAGCCAATTCTTCTGTCTTTTCTTCTTGTTTATTGGCCTTTTCCGCCCTGGCCTGGACAATCTTTAGAATTTCTGGGTCGTCATAGTCCTCTTCTAGCGCATCTCTTCTATTTCTCAGGACGGCCTTGGAGGTGTAGTGACTTGGTGCTACTTGGACCGGAGAATGATCTTCAGTATTAGAGGCAGCGTTGCCCTGATGAGCTGTTGCTCTCGCCCTTGCCTCTAGAATCTTGACCATCTCTAGTTCCTCATCGCCAGCCACTCCATCGCTAGTCACTTCATCATCATTCGACGGTCCAGTGCTTGGCGCTGGTGTGCGTCGGGTAGTAGCGCCATGCTGTCGTCGCGTTCGGCGAGTTCGTGCAGGTGCCTTTGCTGTGCGTCTTGAAGAAGAGGACGCTTGGACCGCATGGTCGTCCTGTGCCTTGTTCAGCAAGGCTTGGCTTTCATCCTCGACTCCAGTGTCTCCTTTTGCCCGTGCCTCTGCAATCTTGAGTAAGTCTAGCTCGTCAAGACCATCATCATTGTCATCGTTGTTGTTGCGCTTGATCTTCATGGGGTGGATTGTCATTTTTGAAGGGGGAAAGGGAGGTGACTACTACTGTATCGTACTGCTCGATGCAGATGGTTTGTGGTTGGCTTTGGCTGCAGGTCCGGAATTGAGCCGAGTTCACGCGGTGCACAGCCCGTAAGGTTTACGGAAAAGACTTCCGGGGGTTGAGTTTCCGTTAGCGGACTGCGCCATTTCGGAGCCATTCGGAAGCTGAAATTCCGTAAATTCGAACATTGTCTGCTTGTGGCTCAATTCCGGACCTCGACTAGCATAGCTAGTCTATTAATAACGAAGCAATGAGTGGTCTGCTTGGTGCTGGAGCGCCAAGGACTACTACCGGTAGCTAGTACCTAAAACTTAAAGAGTGAGGTGAGGGTCAACCCGTGGCAGACGCGGAGGCACACTGTCAACCATGGTGAGGCTCTTTTGCGGGGCTGCGAGCTAAGGACTATGAAGGCTTGGTGCAGAAGGAAGGAGTTCCAATGACGACCGAAGAAATAAATGTAGTTTCTGTGTCTGTGATTCTCGGCAATTATTCCCAGCCAGTTGTTACATGTACTGCATGAAATAAATTTGCTACTACTGCTACTGGTACTGCTAGCTAGAAGTGCCCATTACCGCAGTGACGGTTACTGTCACCATGATTGCAAGGAATCCCAACTGGGTCCCGCAATACTACTGTTTCTTTTTGCCAACATCCTTGTTCTTTTTCCATCCAATGAACTTTTTCTTTTTGGCTTCCTTGTCGGTACAGGCGCACCCATAATAGTCATGCTTGTAGACCAGGTTGCGTAGCATTTTATGAAAGTGTGTCCCAGTCAGAACCTGCTGCACGGTGGCGTAGTTCTTGAGGGCATGTTGTTGCGTCCAAAAGACTTGTTCCTTGCGTTTGAAAGATTCTGCAGCATGAAAGATGTCGTACAGAGCAATAGGTAGTTTGGAATTGGGTTGTACGAAATTCAAAATTCGTTTCCATTCCAATTCCATGGCCGACGTCGGTTCTGGTGGCCGTTGGTCCGGTGGAACCTTGCTGTAGTCAACATCAATATTGAGCGGCACCTGAAAGGATTCCACTGCACTGGTGACATTCAACAATTCCTTCCATTCCGTAAACGGGAAGATAGTTTCGTGATCCACGACAATGTGGGCAATCTTTTCTTTTTCCAGCAACTTGTCAATGGCTTCTTCCTTTTTCTTCCATTGTGTCAATTGCTTCAACAATTTGGTTTTATCCAGTGTGATTCCCTGCATGGGACCACTCTCCTTGTCATTATGCTTGCGCCGCAGTACTGCCTGCAAATGCTGCTCCATGCGTGTTACCATGTCTAGCAAATTGCGTCGATACCGAATCACCTTGACACTGTGTTCCGGCCACTTATCGAGCAGATCCAATGATTCCTTGAGCTTGGTTTCGGCGGACGTGCCCCCCGTCATGAGTGTTAACCAGGGGAATCCAAGCAGATTAGAATCCTTGCCTTCGTCTCGATTATCCGGGATTTGTTGACTGCAAAGACTGGCTTGTACCCAATGCCCGTGATTGTTGCCTTTCAAGCCCGACCAGAATCGTTCCTCCTTGGCAGGATCCATGTGATTGAGGAATTCGTACTGGGGAATGTGGTAGGGTTGTCGATTATCAGCATCCACCGCAATGGAGCCGGGAGGAGCAATTCGTTCCAGTACATGCCACAGGAGGTCGGTGGATGTATCCTCCATGCCCATGACAATGACGGCAGGTGCGACTGGATGTTTCTTTTCAACATTTGGCTTGTTGGCGCAAAAGTTGGCTGTTTTGGGTTCGGCTTGTTTGGAAGCTTTGCCCAACGCTTTGGCCAACGCCTTGACCACTTCGGGATTGTCAGCAAAGTCCTGTTGCTGCTCGTCCGGTTCTTGTTCGTGGGTTCGCCGTTGCTTTTTGGTTGCAGCCTTGGGTGATTCATTGATGTTTTCCGTGTTTGGATGCTGTTTGTCCGAGTCGTTTTTCTGTTTCTGTTGCTTGGACTTGGTCGGTTTTCCTTTCTTCTTTTTGTCGTCCTCATGGTCGCCATCGGCGTTGTCGTGTTGATCTGTCTCAGTTTCCTTGTTCTGTTTTTCAGTTGCGGCCGGTACGTCTTCCTTCGTTTTGTCATGTCCTTTTTGTTTCTTCTGACCTTCCTTCTTCTTCTTTTTGTCGCCCTGCTTGGATTCAGACTTCTTCTCTTCATCCTTCTTGTTGTGTTTGTTACTGTTGTCGTCCTTCTTGGATTCAGGAGTTTCATCTTCTTCCTCCTTCTTTCTGTTTCCCTTCTTGGTTTCAGGCTCTTGAGCTTCGCCCTTCTTGTTGTGTTTGTTGCTCTTCTCGTCCTGCTTCGTTTCAGGCTCGTTGTCCTCTTCCTTCTTCTTTTTGTTGCCCTTCTTGTTTTCAGGCTTTTTGTCTTCCTCCTCCTTCTTGTTGTGTTTGTTGCCCTTCTTGGTTTCCGGCTTTTCCTCTTCGTCCTTCTTGCTGTTGCTTTTGTCACTCTTCTTGGATTCAGGTTCTTGATCGTCATCCTTCTTCTTCTCACTTTCCTTCTTCTTCTTCTTTTTGTTACCCTGCTTGGATTCAGGCTCTTGGGCTTCCTCCTCCTTCTTGTTGTGTTTGTTGCCCTTGTTAGTTTCCGGCTTTTTCTCTTCGTCCTTCTTGCTGTGTTGGTCGCTTTTGTCATCCTTGTTGGATTCAGGTTCTTGATCGTCATCCTTCTTCTTCTGACCTTGCTCCTTCTTCTTCTGTTTGTCTCCCTGCTTGGATTCAGACTTCTTCTCTTCCTGCTTCATGTGTTCTTCTTGCTTGTGTTCTTTCTTGTTGTCCTCTTGTTTCTTTGATGCTTGCTTCTGTTTGTTGTCCTTTTTGTTTTTGTTGTTCTTGTTGTTGTTTTTGTCGTTGTCCTTCTCCCCCAGCATTGCCAGGACTTCTTCCATGCTCAATTTTTTGGCATTCTTTCCTCCTTTTTGCTGCTGGAATGCTTTTTGTAGTTCTTCCTTGAGCATTTCTTTCATGTTCTCTTCACCGTCACCTTTAGGCTGCTGTTCGGCTTGTTGGTGTTGTTTCTTTTTCAGTTCCCACTGCTTGTTTTCCTTTTCCAAGGCTTCTTCGGCTGCCTTTTTGTTTTTAAATTTTTTGGAATTGTGATGAATGACCTGAGGTGGTCCTCCTCCCTTTTTCTTCTTATCCTGTTTCTTTGGCGGATGGTCATTGTGCGGATGGGCCGTCTTGGCGTGGTGCTGTTTGGCTGGAGGAGAATCGTGTTGTTCCGCCGCACGTCGTCGTGGATTCCTGTTTTGTTTTTTCATCAATTTGTCCGCCGACACTTTGGCCGATGTGGTCGCGGAATCTAGCTAGCATGGACACTTCGACGTGGACCACCAACAAGACAAACATCATTGCGATCCCACCCACACCCAACAAGAACCGACGTTGCCGTTTGGCGCGATTTCGTTTTTGTCGTCGCAGTTGTCGTAACGTCCATGCCTGCGATGTTCGCGCCGCCATGTCCTTGTCATTATTATGAAGTGATTGATCATCGAGCAATGGAGAATCCGGTGACGACGACGACTGGGGTGTGCGATGTAGAATCTCTTCCGACATGGTAATAGTAGTAGTAAGTAGTAGTACCTATTTATTATTGTGTGCTGTTACCCATGGACCGTACGGTAGCAGTGATGCCAATAGATACGTTGGTTGTCGAGCGGAAGCCTTTCAGCATTGTGAGAATAATCGTGAGGACCAAGACCGTTGCGAAAATGGTTAGATGCAACCTTACTCGAAGGGACATTTGGTCATTGGATTTGGAGATGAGCGGTCACAAATAATGGTTGACTCCCACACCTTTGTGCTTAAGCTTGTTTGCCACGTTGGTGATTGCCGTATTGTACCGGTAAGACAGTGCAGTAGTCGTCAAGCCAAGGAACTGTGTGCCTTTGTTGCCAATGGATAGCTGGCCTTGAGCTGCCACTGACTGGTTAGCAGCCAAAGCTTTGTCTAGCTAGCCCTGATCGTCTATGGCTAATAGAAACCCTGGCTGGCCCCATTTTCAGGACCTAAATACAAGACTTCCGTACCTTCCGTACTGAAGTACCGGTAATATGTGGGTATTCGACAGGCACGGTAGCGTAAGGGCGCATGCGAAATAAAAGCAAGGACTCATGATTAGTCTAGCTAGCTTGCCTCGTCCATACGTCATGATGCACAGAAAAGCCAGTCTAGTATACCTACGGTACAGCAACCCGATGGTTGTGCAGCGAGCGTGATCTGCGAATCTTCAATCCTCAGCTGGCCTCATCCGCGGCTAAGCCCATGAAGAGGAGCGAGGGGGGGCTAACTAAGCTAGGCAGAGCAGGGCATCGGTGGTGGGTACCGTAGCATTGGGAGAGAGTGCCAACATGAAAATGTTGCCATGTTTCGCCGTACAGTACCGGTTGTACCGGTGGCACGAGAAACGATCGAGCTGGCTCTGAGACTAGCTAGCTAGACTACTATTAATAGCTACTACTAGCTAGAGTAGTAGTGGTGGCTAGCTAGTTACTAGCTAGACTACTGTCACTCGTCACTCATTCGAATAGATAGATCGATTCGATTGAATCATTCGAATGATCATTCGACTCGTCACTCGAATGAGATTCGATTCGAATCGAATAGACACGATTAGAATTATGATTCGATTCGATTCGATTCGATTCGATTGATCATTCTGTCATGACGGAGGTCACTCCGCAGTTCCGCTCCGGAGCTCCGTCGAACGAAGCTGGCACCAAGCTCCGCAACAGGAGTCAGACAACAACAATAACCCACCGTCTGCTAGCTAGCTATCCACAAGACTACTCTCTCTTCTTGCGTGTGTAGGGTCCACAGTTGGTACTCATCAGTGGCTCAGTCTCGTCTCATCACCCGTGTGGTTTTTCAAAATTATCCATCTGGCAGAATCTGTCATCCCAAACATCTGGCAGAATCTGTCATCCCAATTGGAGGTCACCATGATGAGCTCACTTTTTTGTTCAACCGGATTGCTAGAGTTGCATACCCAACCGAACAAGGAAGACTTTCGCGATTGTTGATAAGCCTAGGCCAGATCAACCCCCCAGACCTTATTCAAGTCTACTTTTACCTTTTCTATCCATCTTCAATTCAATACCTATCAATTGCAAAATGAAGTTCTCTTCTTCTATCATCAAGCTGCTCTCGTGGTCCACATGGACCACCGACAACAACAACAGCAACACCAAGAAGACCCCTGTTCTCCATGTCGCCAAGGAGATGACGGGCAACAACAACAAGGATGTTCCTGTGACAGAGGAAGTCCCAATCAAGTTCCAACTGGACGAGTTGGACAAGACATGCGTCGAAACAGCGGCACTGTTGCACGGAAAGCATCCTGATGTGGAATTCCAACAGCACGGTCGCTACCTAGGTGCCTACGACCTTTCCCTGGTTCCTGCGGATCAGCATGGTCACTACGGATACGACAAATACAACCAGCACCAGCCCAAAGGCTGTCGCATCCAAACCAGTCATTCAGCCAACGCTCGCTGGAAGACCCATTACGGTCAAGACACCGAACGGAGCAATGGAAACCGTTTATCCTTTGCTCCCGTCAACACTGTAGTGGGGTACTCTTCTGACGACAGCGAACAAGCTGAGAACCGTCGTGTCTATCGAGACATGAACAAACAAGTGCCACAGGCCCGATACGAATTCTGGCAGGAAGCCCAACAACAATTCATTTCTGTCGGCACACAGACACCCCACGAACGCGTCTTGGATCTCGTGCAGTTGATTCAAGAGTACGGATACCAACAAGTGGCCAAATGGATCACCAACAACCAATGGTTCCAAAGCGACAAAGCATACCTACGACAAGCCAAACTGTACATTCAAATTGATGCCGTGCATCAAGACCTCGAGGGACTTGTTCGTTTCATCCAGGCGAAGAAAGGAAACGACAAGCTAGTCTCGCACTGGTTCATGGTCAACGAAAAGAACACTTACATGTTCGAACTCGCCATGTGCCACTTGCATCTCGGTGGTATTCAGCGCAATGCCAACGACGAAATTTGCACCTTGAATACGCGAGAACAGATTGCCAATCGACGATTTGTCTATCGCAAGGTCAAGGACGTCTGCATGGAAGATGCAGCACCCGTAGTAGTAGAACAACAAACAACAACAACTAAAGACGTTGAGGCAATAGAAAAAGTCTCGACCGTCGACGACGACAAGATGGCATCCGATGCCACAATCACATGCGAAGCAGTGGTGGTTCCCGCGTGCACAGCAGTGGTCCCATACATTCAAAAGTGGCATGTGAAACACTTCAAGATCAGTGTGTATGGACAACAACCATTTGTATTGGAGATACGAATGATAAATGGCGTCCTACTTGGAGTGGTACCCAACGACATTCTCACAGCATTGATGAAGGATGGTGGAGACCTTGTCAAGGAATTCATGCGGCGGCACAAGACACTACGATTGGAGGCAGGCGTTGCCTCAGACGGTACGGATTACGAATTCGTGACTGGCCAAGTGGTAGCTGATGAGGAACCACTACTGGTCGAGGAACAACAACAAGTTGATGGTGATGAACCACTGGTCGACAACCGAGTCGATGAGGATAACAATGTGATCACAGCACAATCAACATTGCGACGGTCAAAGAGACGCATGGCGGCGATTGCATCTCAGAGAATCGCAGAGCAAATGAAGCCACGGCGGGTGGCAGAGCAGCCTAGAAATAATAATACACGTAGACGCTCGGAGGCCAAGAAGTCGACAAAGCCAAAGGTGAAGGGCAAGAAAAAGACGAAGGCGAAGCCCAGGAAGAAGAAGAATACGACGGCACCTGTGACGGACACACAGCAGCAAACAACAGTTCAGACGACAACAACTCTTTCTGGACGGCACGTCAGAAAGCCTGACCGGTACATTCCAGTCTAGGGACAACAGGTAAGTAAGTGGGGCGGCGACAACGGATTGTGGGGACTACTAACACATTAATACAATACACAACGAGCAAGCATCTGGTGGGGTGCAGGGCTATACAACAATTTTGCAGAGATGAATACAGTTGGTTCAATTGAAGGGTCACATCGAAGGTAGCCAGGTTTGTGGTTCCTGTGCTAGGCAGCCTCTATTGCAGAGTGCTTGTCCGAACGTCCTCCACGCGACGAAAGTCCAAAGTTAATACCCGTGACACCCGACAACCAACCTCTATCATTGATGATGCTATGCTTTAATACCCTTCGGGCTGGGGGAAACAATCTGGGAAACAACCTAAACTAGAACAATAACACATAGTAGAGAATCTTTACAACAACAACGTCAGGACTTCCTTCAGTGCGGTAGTTGTAGTTGCGTAGTCATATGTAGGGCAAGCCTGGATCATTGTATCCTAATAGAAAGTTGTGGAAGAAGAATCAAATGGAACGACCAATCCAATGATTGAAACTTGAGTTCCTATGCGTGTTGGTTCTATGGGACAAACAGCTTCTTTTAATTATTGCTGCGTTTAAGTTTGCTTACCCTGAATTATCTATCGGCAGGGGGCCTCAGATAGGACGGTGGCAAGTTCACGTTCAGTTGCTTGACCTTCACCACACTCTCATTCTCCTCGGAATATTCAACGCCCATTTGCTTCGCAACCAACTCCAACGCATTGAACACCGGCTCGTGTCTGGCGTTTGCAACTTGCAGCACCACATTGCCATTGCCGTCCTTGATCTTTCGATCGGCTCTCCTGGTAAGCCTCATGCCCTTTCTAACAAGAGCCCGCTGTTGGTCGATATCTCGGTCTTCCAAAGCCAGTCGGTTCGCAATTCGAAGGCACAGCTCTGCCACCAAGTCATGCATCGACCAGCAGAGCCCGGTATAGACGCTATCTACGAATTCATCCATTACGCCACTGTCATCATTCTCCAAAAGCCATTCCGCAGCTTCGTCCAAGTCACGGAATCTCGCAGGATCGGCACAGATATCCAGCAACCACACCAAAGGCTTGAAACAACACATACACGGCGTGAAGCCATTCGGGCCGTGGTGCTTGCGAAATGGCGAAATCACGTAGTCCTTCAAAAGCTGGAGCATACGTTTCTCCTGCCCTCTTGGCTTTAGCACAGCAATAACAATCAACAGCAGCTCAAAGTTGCCAAGCGTATTCGTGGGATCCATGAGGGGCAGTAGATCTTGAATAACATACTCGCAGACTGCCACAGCTTCCTCCGAGTTCCCGAGCTGCTCGTGCCACAATGCGCTAAGGGAGAATGCTTGAGCCGATCGGTCCGTCCCGTATACCCCGGCAATGGCTGCCGAATGCGCTTCAAAGCTGTAGATTTCAGCCAACTTTTTGAACTCGGCAAGTGCCCCCGTGTAGTTGCCACGACGCCCATAAGCCTCGGATAGCATAGACAATGCTCTCGTATGGTGAATTGGATCAAGGTGCAACTTACTCTCTTGGACGAACTTCTGCGCAAGGTTGAGTTCAAAGTGGCCGTTTTGATCCTGGGGTATCTTCCCCAACTTGATCCACGCAACAATACCAGAGTAGATTGGAAAGACGATTGAACGGTCCGCAATCTCCATCGCAGCCGGACACCGTTCATATATCTCCAATGCATCCAACCACGCCTGGGCAGCATCGTTCTGACCCTTTTCTTCGTCCACTTCGTTGGTCCCACGATTGCGGCCCTTCTCGACGAGCTTTTTCATGATGTATTCCAGCTCTTTGGGGGTGAAGTTGTTGATTTCCTCGTTGGTGAACCCACCAATCTCCATTTCCTTTCTCTTGCAGTACCGGTCATACATATCTTTGACGAGCTGTTCTCCAGTGCTTTCCCACTCTTTTCTATTTTCTAGAGCATGATTGAGACATTCGTTGCTTGCAACGCCAAACACGCCAGACTCGGCAAGACGCTTAGCCAAGGGGATGACGTGCTTGTCAAAGAAGGAAAGTTCTTCCTGGTACCACGTTTCCAGAGGGTTGCAAAAAGATTTTCCAGCTTCATAAGAAATGAACTTTTCTCGATACAGGCGTTCATTCCACTGTGTACCAACAGACGGGCTAAGATATACACTATATCACAACAACCATCTTGCACACATTTGCTCTGCTGCTTACCTTTTGGTGAACTTTCCAATGCTGCATTGCGTGAGAAATGTCACTAGCTTGGACCAGACACTCCACAACTGCAGTCGCTTTCAAGTCGGCGTCCTCCTCCTGCTGTAGTGTGCTACTGTCGCACTCCATGTGAAAGGCTCTGTCCCACCGTTTGTGACGCAACGCTTGCGATCTTCCATTGTTCAAATCAGTTGCCAGAAGACAGTTCACAAGCAATTCTCGGAATCTCTTCAATTCAGACTCGTTGGAGAACAGGCACTTCTGCAATTCGGCATACTCAGGGTCGACAAGCAGGCTCCAAGAAAGGTCGATGCTGTTCTGTTCTTGGACAGATTCATGATTGTACTTCTCGCTCAGTTTTGGATTGAGTCTCGTGAGTTGTCGGCTGCTCAGGCCTCTGTGTCCGCAGTCATGGACACATGCAGCAAAAATCACTGCAAATTGACTAAGGGCATCGCTGGCAATGCAGTTCATGTATTGCCGAGAAGCACTCTTGGTGGAAGTGAAGCTCTTTGATGCCATGGATGCCTCTGGTCCCCAATCATCGTCATCATCCTGCACAAAGCACCGATTCAATAGTTTCTGGGCGCTCATGGTTGTATGCGCGGCATGATCAAATGAGTGATATGGGTTCTTCTCGTCGTAGAGGGCGGCAATCTTGGTCACAAGAGCCCGGAGCTGTTGTGTGGCCTTGGCGGGTAGATTGGCACTTGATGGCTCATCTGTGATCGTGTCCCTTTCTTCTGCCTCGAGCGTTCCAGCTGGCCTGATGACATTGACGAATTCTTCTGACGGCACGGCGCCATGAGCCACTCGGCCCAGAACTTCTTCGGTGATATCGAAGTCTGATGGTGCGTTGGTGCCGCGTTGAACCATAATTTTCAGCAGCTGCTCGGTCAGCAGTTTGTTGACCCAGGCAACCAGTCGCTTGTTCTTGGCAGCTCTACTCATGGGCGGAAGCGACATCATGAAGTCATTTTCGGCCTCATCCCAGACTTGGCGCCTCGTTGGACGCTTGGGAGCATTGTCGGCCGCTAGTAGGGCCGAGGCTGCTGCTGCTGCTGCTCCAGTATTTGAACCCTTCCCAGACCTTCCCGATCGCATCGACATGGTAGATTTCTGGCCATGGTACATGGACGCGCCGCGGCCCGTCAAAGGGCTCGTAATGACGACAAAGTACGTTTGGATATCGCGTCCGTCATCTGTTTTGGTGACACATTCCTCCCGTTTCTGAATCCAGTCCTCCTTCTCGGCCTTGCGCAACAATTCGGCAGTACCCTCTGAAATCTGGATCCGATGTCTGTGACTGGTCGTTTCCATCCTTTGTGCAATTCCAACCGTCTTTCCCAGAAGCTGAAAGCGTCCTCCAAGAATACCAGCCGTCAAGCTTCCACTGTGCACACCAATCCGAAGCCGCAGCAACCCAGTATCAGGTCCGAGGGTTCCTTCCAATCCATCCACAATGTTCACCATGCTTTGCATGATTTGCTTGGCGAACTTTATCATTCTCACAGCGTGGTCGGGCTAGTTGCAGAAAAGAGGGTGAGATTTATTTGATAAGCACTTCCCGCCTGCATACAGACTTTCACCAAGTGGCTCGGTATGATGTTCTGAACGTACCTGTTCATGGGGAACCCCCGTAACCGCCTGATATGATTCCGATGTGGTTTCTACCTTGGTGATTTCCAATCGTCGTGCTGCGTCGTCAAAGCGTCTATGCAACTTTTCCAGCAACAGAAAGATCTGTTCCGGACCACGCTCCGAGCTCCATGCCGTGAAACCTGAAATGTGGGCGAATAGGACCGTGGCATCGGGATAGAAATCGGGCGTAGATTGCGGCGCAAAGGATGATGGTTGAGACGTGGATTGAGCACATGTAATTTCTTTGGTGGGCGCCGTCAAGGAATCATCATCTCGAGCACCACCAGTCGCCGGGGTGGGATGATCCATGTTTTGCGATGTGTGCGACGACAAGGACATTGTCATGGATCGGTTGTTGAAGGACATTTGCCTACTTGTGCTGGTGGTGGTCTGAGTGGGCATGATGGTATGACTGGAGGTGACAACCATGCCGGATGGTGGTCGGTCGCCCTCTTGTTTGTCACGATTGTCAAATCCCCTGCAATCGTCACGTTCCGGCTCCTTTTCTTCTTCTTCAAACCGGACGACGTCTTCGTGGTTGTTCCTCGTAGGAGTTGCCACGACTTCAGTAGGTTCTTGGTCCTCCTCGTGTACCGAAGCCGTCGAGGGCACGGTTTCGGACACACTATTGTTTTCGCCCGGAGCTACGGACACCGCTTGTGCCACGACACTATTATTTTGTTGGCTTTGTGGTCTTTGCGACCGCGGTTCCTCCTCTCGTCGCGGTTGCTGTGGTTGCTGCTCCTGCCGGCGCTGTGGTTGCTGCTCCTGCTGCCGTCGTCGTCGTCTTTGCGACGAAGGGTCCGGTGCTACACTAGCTTGTCCTGCTGCGCCCTCGGCAGCCCACCGTACGGTGGCTGCCGGAGGAACCGACCTTGGTGGAGTCTCCTGCTGTGGCTGTGTCGCAACTCTTCTCGTCGTACTCCTCGTCGTCAATCGTTCGGACAACGCCCGGCCCGACGTGGATTGTTCCGCGGGCGGGTTCGATGCGATGGGAGTAACGGTGGTACTACTTGTTCTGGAACCAGTTCTGGAACCAGATGCATGACGACGAGTACCAGTAGTTCTTGTGTGTGCACCATCACCACTATCGGTACCACTACCAGCAGTAGCAGTAGCAGCGAGTCGTCGTAGTTCTTGTAGTTCGTCTTGGAGAGCACAATCGTACTGAATGGCAATCAGGGCCACCACGACAAAGCCAACCCCGGACACAATCAAGACAATCAACTTCCAAATGCTACCTTGAAGAAACGCAAACACGATACCCGAATCGGCACCACCTCCACCTCCAGCAGCCCAGGCAGCCCACACCGGTACAAAGATTGCTTGCACCAGGAACATGCCTACCAAGAGTCCTTTCCAATAGTCCGATGACACTTGTGCACTCGAGGCGCTTCTCCTCTGTCTCATGCTCACGTTCGTCACGTGTTGAAGGGCATGGCAAATCTGTTGCTCGACGGCCTGTTTCATCTCTGCAACCGCCGTCGTGTACCCTGTAGCATCCTCAGCACGAGCCATGTGCTGATTGCGGTGAGGGAACTCGTCGTGGTGCTGCTCCTGCTCCTGAACTTGTCGTCGTCGTGGAGCCCGAGTGTCTGAGGCCATCCTGGGTCGAGCTGCCTCTCGTGTTTCGTAGTCCTCCTCGCCCGCAAGCGAACATTCTTCGTCGGGTTCTTCGTGTTGTTCCACTTCATCCCGTACGACGGAACAACTGCCATGGTCGCATTCCTGTGCATCCGGTGCGTCGGTCTCGGTTTCATCTTCTCCCGATTCTGCAATCGATGCAAAGGAGATATTGCTAAAGCTACCGCGGTTGTTCTTGGTACCCCTGGCGGCAGGTCTTGTGGTAGTACCGTTTTGGAACTCTGTTGCTGGCGAGGCTAGTAGAGTGGCAAATTCCAGGCTGTGGTTGCTACCCGCATTCATCATCAAGCCATCGCTGTTGTTGTCACCTCCAGTTCTATTGCTGGTTGTACTAGTATCGTGGCTGCTCGTAATGGCGATAACTCTGGGGGGTTCTGCGGCAGTGCTGCTTCTGCTACCCCTCCTGTTGTTGTTGTTGGTGGTGGAGTACATGTTCTGACTATTCTTGTTTTCCTCTGAAGAGGAGACTTGTGCTGGGGTCTTGTTGTTTCTTCTGGTGGTACCACTGGCAGAAGTAGTAAGTGCAGCAGAAGAGTTGTCTTGTTCTGAGATTGGAGTTGTTGTGGCTGTGGCCTTTGTGGAGATGGAACCAGTCTCCCAACGGTTGCAGGTGGTATTACCTATGCAGCTGTTGCTGTTGGTCATCCTCAACAAGACGGTCGATTATTGATGATAACAGGAAGGAGGCTACTGTCTTTTTGAAGGTGACCAGGTCGTGCCAATCGAATGAGGGATGTTCCGCAATGGTGGGTGTTTCATAACAAGAGGGGCAGCTGTAGCCCCTGTTCTCTTGCTTCTATCTATGGGTAGATGCCGCCACAAAATGTTGCTGCTATTGCCAGCCAGATAGCTACAGTAGCTAGCCAGAGCTACACAAACAGGTAGACAGTAAAGACAGTACTAGCTAGTACTACTGGTTCCAGCCACGCACAGCAACAAATTAACAAGGCTGTAGGCTTCGGTAGATAAGATAGATAGGTCATCTATCTGAATGGTTGGAGATAATATTATTGCTTCCTGATTTCTCAGAGGCAATTGGAGGAGGAGCAGAATCTTTCGATATTTCAACCATTGAGAGAATGAGAAATAGGGGGATGGAGAAAATGATCCATTATTAGGGACGCTACGAACCCCAACGTCAACCCCTGGAACCATTTAAGGGCACCTCACCTCCCTGTCTTTCACGGCTTCCGCCAGTTTTCGGACGAAGTTCATGCATGTGCCATCGTAAACTTACGCTTACCGTACGCCTTGTCTACAAGATATATATCAAGAATTCTCGGTAAAGTTGCACCAGTTTTTCACATACATCCGCCATTCATCACAGGATGGACTATAATGCTGATTTGTGTATCTTTGCCCCTGATGATCAACCACCAGAGCAACTAACTTAGCATCTTTTGTCTTTTGTTATTATAAAGTAGAAATTCTTGTAGGCAGCGATAGCTGTGAGGTACTTCCAAGCTGTTTTAGCGCTCTTTTAGTATGCATACGGTACAGTACCAGCAAGCAGCATCGCATCTCTTAGACTAGAGAAAGCTTTGCGATTTGTTATCTCTATTCTTTGCTTCGATTTGAGATCTCTTTTTCAAGCCATCGTATCATCTCTTGATAATTGTTACTGAGCATCTATCTTAGCTCTACACGTGTACTAGCTAGCTAGTCTAGCTAGCAACTTCATATATGGTTCCTGGTTCCTTGTAGTACCGGTACCAGGCACCGGCCATGGCAAACTTGGAAAATACTGTATGATTGCTAGAGCTAGATTTAGCTAACTATCTACGTGTTGTAGCTAGCCAGTGCCGTCCGTTCCCCAGCTTTTCTTTTCGTATCTTATATTCAAGGTCTAAGGCTTCAACGATGACCTGTTTGGAAATGGAAAACGATAATGGGGAGGAACTCCAGGGACTCATGCTTATGTGCTACAAATGTCCAAAGCGGCATAATGGTCAAGAAGAACGTAAGAAGCAGCTCGTGGATTGTTAGTTGTTACTCAGTAGTTGCTGTTTAGTGGCTGCGAGGTGTACCACAAAACTAATAAAATAATCAATACTCGAGTAGACAATTAGTACCGGTAGTGTGTAGACTACTAAAATAAATAAAAGCAAAAATAAATGAGATTGAGAAACCACTGAGAGGTTGCCTGACGCCTGACGTATCACAAGGTTCTTTTCTCCGAATTCTCAGTCGGCCAGCTTGGTCCCGTTTGGCCCGCTTTGGTCATTGTAACAAAGATTGCAACACAGCCATAAAAGAGGGAGGCATACAGCTTAGTGGTACAGTACCATACCGCATCATCCGGCCAATGGCCACACAGTGTACAGGCTACTAGCTAGCCAGCTACCGGTTCAGTAGTCTGGCTAGAGAGGAAGGTTTGATTTTTTTAAGAAGTATGGCACAGTCTTGGCTGCATGTAATGGTAAGCCATATCCCAGAAATCACCGGTGACAATTGCAATAGACGCACCGCATCCACTGCCAGGCAGCCAGCCAATGCAACGCAGCCGCCACTGCCAGGACACGGTACTAGTACATGTAGCTGAGCTTGTAGCTGGTGGTTATCCCTGCCTTCGTAAAATCTAGCAAGAAAGAGTGACCGGACAGAACAATGCGAAATGGAACGGATGGTGTACTAGACCTAAAAAGAAAAAGAAGGGAAATTCGGAAGTTCTGTTTGAATGTTTGAATGACGAAAGGAAATCCACCAAGGAGCAGCTACCAGCAATGTGGTATTCGAATCTGGCTACTAGCTACATGTACAGACCTGGCTACTAGCTAGGCCTTAGGGAAACCGTATCATAGTGTCCCATCAAACAACTGCTGAGACAAACGAGGCATTAGAGGACCCCCGGCGTCCCCTAGAACTAGTAGTAGAACTGCCTGCCCCCCCTACCCCCCGGGGACGCCGGTGGTCCTGCATTAGTATTACGGTGGTTGTTGAAGTGGAAGGCCCTACTATTCAAGCCGCAGCATCCTCCTTATTCCTAAGAGGGTATACCCAAAAGTGATTAGTTGAAGGGGCTCCAGAGGGGAGAAGGAGGAGGGTTAAGCTAGTCTGGACAAAGCTATCTAGTTGGCTGCTTGCACATGTATGTTTTGAGTGCACTGGTATACCCAAAAGTGATTAGTTGAAGGGGCTCCAGAGGCATCCTCTTATTCCTAAGAGGGTATACCCAAAAGTGATTAGTTGAAGGGCTCCAGAGGGGAGAAGAGGAGGGTTAAGCTAGTTGGACAAAGCTATCTAGTTGGCTGCTTGCACATGTATGTTTTGAGTGCACTGGTATACCCAAAAGTATTAGTTGAAGGGGCTCCAGAGGGGAGAAGGAGGAGGGTTAAGCTAGTCTGACAAAGCTATCTAGTTGGCTGCTTGCACATGTATGTTTTGAGTCACTGGTATACCCAAAAGTGATTAGTTGAAGGGCTCCAGAGGGAGAAGGAGGAGGGTTAAGCTAGTCTGGCAAAGCTATCTAGTGGCGCTGCACATGTTTTGAGTGCACTGGTATACCCAAAAGTGATTAGTTGAAGGGGCTCCAGAGGGGGAAGGAGGAGGGTTAAGCTAGTCTGGACAAAGCTATCTAGTTGGCTGCTTGCACATGTATGTTTTGAGTGCACTGGTATACCAAAAGTGATTAGTGAAGGGCTCCAGAGGGGAGAAGGAGAGGGTTAAGCTAGTCTGGAAAAAGCTATCTAGTTGGCTGCCTGCACATGTATGTTTTGAGTGCACTGGTATACCAAAAGTATTAGTTGAAGGGGCTCCAGAGGGGAGAGGAGGAGGGTTAAGCTAGTCTGGACAAAGCTATCTAGTTGGCTGCCTGCACATGTATGTTTTGAGTGCACTGGTATACCCAAAAGTGATTATTGAAGGGGCTCCAGAGGGGAGAAGGAGGAGGGTTAAGCTAGTCTGGACAAAGCTATCTAGTTGGCTGCTGCACATGTATGTTTTGAGTGCATGGTATACCCAAAAGTGATAGTTGAAGGGGCTCCAGAGGGGAGAAGGAGGAGGGTTAGCTAGTCTGGACAAAGCTATCTAGTTGGCTGCTTGCACATGTATCTCTGGAGCCCTTCACTAATCACTTTTGGGTATACCAGTGCACTCAAAACATACATGTGCAAGCAGCCAACTAGATAGCTTTGTCCAGACTAGCTTACCCTCCTCCTTCTCCCCTCTGGAGCCCCTTCAACTAATCACTTTTGGGTATACCCTCTTAGGAATAAGGAGGATGCTGCGGCTTGAATAGTAGGGCCTTCCACTTCAACAACCACCGTAATACTAATGCAGGACCACCGGCGTCCCCGGGGGGTAGGGGGGGCAGGCAGTTCTACTACTAGTTCTAGGGGACGCCGGGGGTCCTCTAATGCCTCGTTTGTCTCAGCAGTTGTTTGATGGGACACTATGATACGGTTTCCCTAAGGCCTAGCTAGTAGCCAGGTCTGTACATGTAGCTAGTAGCCAGATTCGAATACCACATTGCTGGTAGCTGCTCCTTGGTGGATTTCCTTTCGTCATTCAAACATTAAACAGAACTTCCGAATTTCCCTTCTTTTTCTTTTTAGGTCTAGTACACCATCCGTTCCATTTCGCATTGTTCTGTCCGGTCACTCTTTCTTGCTAGATTTTACGAAGGCAGGGATAACCACCAGCTACAAGCTCAGCTACATGTACTAGTACCGTGTCCTGGCAGTGGCGGCTGCGTTGCATTGGCTGGCTGCCTGGCAGTGGATGCGGTGCGTCTATTGCAATTGTCACCGGTGATTTCTGGGATATGGCTTACCATTACATGCAGCCAAGACTGTGCCATACTTCTTAAAAAAATCAAACCTTCCTCTCTAGCCAGACTACTGAACCGGTAGCTGGCTAGCTAGTACTGTACATGTGTGGCCATTGCCGGATGATGGCGTATGGTACTGTACCACTAAGCTGTATGCCTCCCTCTTTTATGGCTGTGTTGCAATCTTTGTTACAATGACCAAAGCGGGCCAAACGGGACCAAGCTGGCCGACTGAGAATTCGGAGAAAAGAACCTTGTGATACGTCAGGCGTCAGGCAACCTCTCAGTGGTTTCTCAATCTCATTTATTTTTGCTTTTATTTATTTTAGTAGTCTACACACTACCGGTACTAATTGTCTACTCGAGTATTGATTATTTTATTAGTTTTGTGGTACACCTCGCAGCCACTAAACAGCAACTACTGAGTAACAACTAACAATCCACGAGCTGCTTCTTACGTTCTTCTTGACCATTATGCCGCTTTGGACATTTGTAGCACATAAGCATGAGTCCCTGGAGTTCCTCCCCATTATCGTTTTCCATTTCCAAACAGGTCATCGTTGAAGCCTTAGACCTTGAATATAAGATACGAAAAGAAAAGCTGGGGAACGGACGGCACTGGCTAGCTACAACACGTAGATAGTTAGCTAAATCTAGCTCTAGCAATCATACAGTATTTTCCAAGTTTGCCATGGCCGGTGCCTGGTACCGGTACTACAAGGAACCAGGAACCATATATGAAGTTGCTAGCTAGACTAGCTAGCTAGTACACACGTGAGAGCTAAGATAGATGCTCAGTAACAATTATCAAGAGATGATACGATGGCTTGAAAAAGAGATCTCAAATCGAAGCAAAGAATAGAGATAACAAATCGCAAAGCTTTCTCTAGTCTAAGAGATGCGATGCTGCTTGCTGGTACTGTACCGTATGCATACTAAAAGAGCGCTAAAACAGCTTGGAAGTACCTCACAGCTATCGCTGCCTACAAGAATTTCTACTTTATAATAACAAAAGACAAAAGATGCTAAGTTAGTTGCTCTGGTGGTTGATCATCAGGGGCAAAGATACACAAATCAGCATTATAGTCCATCCTGTGATGAATGGCGGATGTATGTGAAAAACTGGTGCAACTTTACCGAGAATTCTTGATATATATCTTGTAGACAAGGCGTACGGTAAGCGTAAGTTTACGATGGCACATGCATGAACTTCGTCCGAAAACTGGCGGAAGCCGTGAAAGACAGGGAGGTGAGGTGCCCTTAAATGGTTCCAGGGGTTGACGTTGGGGTTCGTAGCGTCCCTAATAATGGATCATTTTCTCCATCCCCCTATTTCTCATTCTCTCAATGGTTGAAATATCGAAAGATTCTGCTCCTCCTCCAATTGCCTCTGAGAAATCAGGAAGCAATAATATTATCTCCAACCATTCAGATAGATGACCTATCTATCTTATCTACCGAAGCCTACAGCCTTGTTAATTTGTTGCTGTGCGTGGCTGGAACCAGTAGTACTAGCTAGTACTGTCTTTACTGTCTACCTGTTTGTGTAGCTCTGGCTAGCTACTGTAGCTATCTGGCTGGCAATAGCAGCAACATTTTGTGGCGGCATCTACCCATAGATAGAAGCAAGAGAACAGGGGCTACAGCTGCCCCTCTTGTTATGAAACACCCACCATTGCGGAACATCCCTCATTCGATTGGCACGACCTGGTCACCTTCAAAAAGACAGTAGCCTCCTTCCTGTTATCATCAATAATCGACCGTCTTGTTGAGGATGACCAACAGCAACAGCTGCATAGGTAATACCACCTGCAACCGTTGGGAGACTGGTTCCATCTCCACAAAGGCCACAGCCACAACAACTCCAATCTCAGAACAAGACAACTCTTCTGCTGCACTTACTACTTCTGCCAGTGGTACCACCAGAAGAAACAACAAGACCCCAGCACAAGTCTCCTCTTCAGAGGAAAACAAGAATAGTCAGAACATTACTCCACCACCAACAACAACAACAGGAGGGGTAGCAGAAGCAGCACTGCCGCAGAACCCCCCAGAGTTATCGCCATTACGAGCAGCCACGATACTAGTACAACCAGCAATAGAACTGGAGGTGACAACAACAGCGATGGCTTGATGATGAATGCGGGTAGCAACCACAGCCTGGAATTTGCCACTCTACTAGCCTCGCCAGCAACAGAGTTCCAAAACGGTACTACCACAAGACCTGCCGCCAGGGGTACCAAGAACAACCGCGGTAGCTTTAGCAATATCTCCTTTGCATCGATTGCAGAATCGGGAGAAGATGAAACCGAGACCGACGCACCGGATGCACAGGAATGCGACCATGGCAGTTGTTCCGTCGTACGGGATGAAGTGGAACAACACGAAGAACCCGACGAAGAATGTTCGCTTGCGGGCGAGGAGGACTACGAAACACGAGAGGCAGCTCGACCCAGGATGGCCTCAGACACTCGGGCTCCACGACGACGACAAGTTCAGGAGCAGGAGCAGCACCACGACGAGTTCCCTCACCGCAATCAGCACATGGCTCGTGCTGAGGATGCTACAGGGTACACGACGGCGGTTGCAGAGATGAAACAGGCCGTCGAGCAACAGATTTGCCATGCCCTTCAACACGTGACGAACGTGAGCATGAGACAGAGGAGAAGCGCCTCGAGTGCACAAGTGTCATCGGACTATTGGAAAGGACTCTTGGTAGGCATGTTCCTGGTGCAAGCAATCTTTGTACCGGTGTGGGCTGCCTGGGCTGCTGGAGGTGGAGGTGGTGCCGATTCGGGTATCGTGTTTGCGTTTCTTCAAGGTAGCATTTGGAAGTTGATTGTCTTGATTGTGTCCGGGGTTGGCTTTGTCGTGGTGGCCCTGATTGCCATTCAGTACGATTGTGCTCTCCAAGACGAACTACAAGAACTACGACGACTCGCTGCTACTGCTACTGCTGGTAGTGGTACCGATAGTGGTGATGGTGCACACACAAGAACTACTGGTACTCGTCGTCATGCATCTGGTTCCAGAACTGGTTCCAGAACAAGTAGTACCACCGTTACTCCCATCGCATCGAACCCGCCCGCGGAACAATCCACGTCGGGCCGGGCGTTGTCCGAACGATTGACGACGAGGAGTACGACGAGAAGAGTTGCGACACAGCCACAGCAGGAGACTCCACCAAGGTCGGTTCCTCCGGCAGCCACCGTACGGTGGGCTGCCGAGGGCGCAGCAGGACAAGCTAGTGTAGCACCGGACCCTTCGTCGCAAAGACGACGACGACGGCAGCAGGAGCAGCAACCACAGCGCCGGCAGGAGCAGCAACCACAGCAACCGCGACGAGAGGAGGAACCGCGGTCGCAAAGACCACAAAGCCAACAAAATAATAGTGTCGTGGCACAAGCGGTGTCCGTAGCTCCGGGCGAAAACAATAGTGTGTCCGAAACCGTGCCCTCGACGGCTTCGGTACACGAGGAGGACCAAGAACCTACTGAAGTCGTGGCAACTCCTACGAGGAACAACCACGAAGACGTCGTCCGGTTTGAAGAAGAAGAAAAGGAGCCGGAACGTGACGATTGCAGGGGATTTGACAATCGTGACAAACAAGAGGGCGACCGACCACCATCCGGCATGGTTGTCACCTCCAGTCATACCATCATGCCCACTCAGACCACCACCAGCACAAGTAGGCAAATGTCCTTCAACAACCGATCCATGACAATGTCCTTGTCGTCGCACACATCGCAAAACATGGATCATCCCACCCCGGCGACTGGTGGTGCTCGAGATGATGATTCCTTGACGGCGCCCACCAAAGAAATTACATGTGCTCAATCCACGTCTCAACCATCATCCTTTGCGCCGCAATCTACGCCCGATTTCTATCCCGATGCCACGGTCCTATTCGCCCACATTTCAGGTTTCACGGCATGGAGCTCGGAGCGTGGTCCGGAACAGATCTTTCTGTTGCTGGAAAAGTTGCATAGACGCTTTGACGACGCAGCACGACGATTGGAAATCACCAAGGTAGAAACCACATCGGAATCATATCAGGCGGTTACGGGGGTTCCCCATGAACAGGTACGTTCAGAACATCATACCGAGCCACTTGGTGAAAGTCTGTATGCAGGCGGGAAGTGCTTATCAAATAAATCTCACCCTCTTTTCTGCAACTAGCCCGACCACGCTGTGAGAATGATAAAGTTCGCCAAGCAAATCATGCAAAGCATGGTGAACATTGTGGATGGATTGGAAGGAACCCTCGGACCTGATACTGGGTTGCTGCGGCTTCGGATTGGTGTGCACAGTGGAAGCTTGACG
>CAICTM010001158.1:0-35511 GCA_903772945.1 Seminavis robusta | reverse complement strand
AACTAATGGTAGGCTACCGTGATAGTGCCATTTTCCCCTCAATTTGGCCAAAATGGCGGTACCGCCACATGGCTGGAGCAACTCATATCATCGTCCTGGACGCATCCAATCATCACCACACTGTCCTGCAGTCATTGGAAGTATACCAGCAACATCTGCATAGAAGAAGTCATGGTTAGTAGCTAGCTAGCGACGTCTGGAGACGACCAAGCAGAACATGGACGTACCTAATCAGAAGTGCTGTTGGTGCCTGACCTGATAGCTTTCTCGAAGTCATCTTGGAAACGGATGCCCTCGGCCATCTCTTCTCCAGAGTAGCCAACTCGGACAACAAACTGGAGGAATTGTAATGAGTCCTTGTTGGTGCTGTAATCAGCTCTCAACCCAACGACTTTCATGCCATGACGTTTAGACTGGCCATAGAGATCTTGGATCCTCGAGTTGCACAGAGTGGGTAGGTATAACAAACCTGCCACTTCATCACCTTGAGCAACACATCCGGCGGCATCAAATACAGACTCGTGTCCTTCATAGTAGACACGATAGATGCAGGTGGAGTCGAAGCGTTCAATACAAAGCATGCCCTGCATGTGCACTGCCTCTCCGTTGCACCTCTGAAATCGGAAGGATACCTGCTTCATGGAGCCAGATGGCACACCATCAACGTCGCAGACAGGCTTCCAGCATCCTAGTGGTCGTGGAATGATGTTAGCCCTTGCACGTACGAGCTCCTTTGGAGGAGGAGACAGCACAATGACCTTCTTTGCTTCACTGAAAAGGTAGCCGTCATGAGCAACCATGAACCGAAGCATATGCGTGAGTAGGAAATGGATGGAGATGAGACTCAGCAAAACAAACCGAGACAAAAGGTCGACAGAGATGAGGATCCAAGCAAAGATAGTTGGTAGGAACCGCATGGCATTCATGGTCTCTACTTTTTCAAGGGAAGCCGAAAACCGAAGCGCTTCCCCTCTGATCTGCACTCACAAGAACAACAACACTAATAGCAACAACAACACAACCAATCGGTCATACCTAATACCATTACACTCACCTATTAGCACCATTAGAAGCATTGAAACGAAGCGAAAGGACCTCAGGAAGCCCGTTTTCTGTTTATCTTGTTGAAGAGTACGTTTTTACTATAGGAATCCGCTCACGTCATCACAGGAAACACACTCCCTTTTCCTCTCTTTATCCTCATTCAAGTCCTGCAACATGATATAGTAGGCAAGCACCATGGCCATTACTCTTTAGAGTACCTTTAGTGGAGCTTATGGTTCTTTTTTCAGCCAAAACGACCTGAAAATGATGGAGATAGAGCACTTTGAAGATGGTAGCCAAATGGCGGTAGGTATCGTCACGCGGCGGCAGGTGGAAACGAGGCACTAGCCAGCAAGATAGGCACCTCCTGGACATTGGAGCACTTGCAAATCCTTGTAACAAGCGAAGAATCTGCGTACTACTGGACCACTCTTTCGAATGTATATCGAATCTAGTTCCAATCTCAGCCAGCCAGCAGCCACGGATCGAATGGGTAGTATCTACCGTACCGTACGGCTAGCTGGCTGGAGGTTGGCTGGCCTGGTTAGCTAGCAATACTGCGGTTGACTAAGTTGCAGCAACATTGGCAGAAGGAGGAGGCCACTATTGGTACCGGTACATTTATTAGTACATGTACCTTGTATTTGGGCTTTCGAGTTTACCGGTGGTGCTGCAAAACGCCTCTTGGCTGCAGCAATACTGTACAAGCTATGTACTGTCGCTCAATCAGGCATGAACAGTTCTGACTTGACTGGACTCCAAAATTTAATGCTACCATACCGGTGGTGCTGCAAAACGCCTCTGGGCTTACTGTGGCTATGTGCTGTCGCTCAATCACTAGTTCTGACTTGACTGGACTCCAAGTGCTACTAGTACCCCCCAAAACAAAAGAGGTGTACTCAGTACAGGTAGGAGTTAAGACTGGATTTGAAATTTAAAAATCCTACAGTGTATCCTATTGCCCTACAGACAGAAACCCGTTTTAACAGCTGTTTTAACTAAGGGTTTAGAAACTCAGAAACTTACTTTATTTCGAGGGCTCTGAGTGGGTTTCAAAATCACCGTTCAACCGTAGCGGCTACTCTAAATCGAGAGACCCTCAAACGCACGCGATGTAATACATGTAATACGTACAATGCGTATTCTACGTATTCTCGTATAATACGTATTACACGTATTACACTGTCGCCAGCCAGCCTCCGTGACCGTTCGAATGACCGTTCGCAAAATGGCTTCAACACCAATCTCCACCAATCTCCAATCTCCACCAATCTCCACAACACACACCATGAGATAAACCTCTCTCCTCTTGTTTGTTTGAAGGATACAGAGGTTTCTGTTGTTATTTGAAGATAGTACCATCATTGTGGGTAAGTAGGCAATGTGGTATGGCTTTGTTGAAGCAAGAAGACTGTTTCTGTGGAAAGATAGAAGGATTTCTCTCCATTCAACTCCTCTTCATTCTCCTGCCCCCACTCTCTTTATCAGGCTTTGTCAAGCTCACAGGACCATTCTCTTTGCATTCATATACTTCTGAAGGCTCACTGACGAAGCCTGTGGAAGATCTGGCCTTGAATTCTACCATTGTGAACCACTTTCCATTGTCAACCACTTTCTGTAGGACCAGTACTGAACCCATGTAAGTACCTCAGTCAGCGCGCAACACGTGTTAACTGTTACGCGTGTAAACACGTGTTATGCATGTAATGTGTATTATATGTATCGCCCGTGTTATACGTGTAACAGATGTAACATGTATTACGCATATCACCCGTGTTATACGTATACCTGTATTATATGTATTTACCTGTATTATACGTATTACCTGTATTATTAACGTATTACCGTGTTCGTTGTCTCACCTATTTTTGTTTTCTTGTTTAGTATTTTCGTTTAGGCATCATGGTGGATTCTGACGATGAATCTGGTCCGCAAGACGATCACGGGGCAAACGAGAATGATGCAGAAGAGACGAAGGCTGAGGAATCTGAGGAGGGGATTCCCTTTGGCCCTGACAATCCTGGTCCTTTTTTCCCCGAACAAATCACTCCCCGCAACTTTGTTACATGTATTCAAGAAGCCATTCCGATGACCGCGAAGCGCCGAAACGAAGATGGATCCATCACCACGCATCCTATCTACCATCCTGGACTGTCAGCATTTTGTCACCAATGCTTTGAGCCTGGTGTTGCACAGAGTAGTGCCGAAAGTGCTAACTCCTTCAAAGTCCGAAAGGTTGGTCCTAGCATGTACAATCATTCTAGACCTCCAAACGAAGATGGATCGGTGGGGAGGTGGAAATCTTCAAGAAAGGACTCTGTGAAGGCGATATGATGGTAATCGCAGGTAATGTTGCTGCAGAGATAGCTGCAGAAGCCGAAGCACAACGACGTCAGAGGGAAACGAATGAAGCTGAGGATGCCGAAGCCAGCACTTACACTTTTCTTGGACTCGACCCCAACAATCCTGAGGAATGGCTAGATTATCTTTTTGATTTCTTGGCGGGACTGGTCAATGGCCTTTCCCTGACACTCTTTCTTGATTTGTCGTTTCTGGTAAGCTTAACATCACACCAGTCTGACCACTATGCGCAGACTTTCCTTCAATCTGCAGCTTCAAAATCTCACTGTGTGTCTTGTCCAATGCTTCTCCTCAGGATTCTATATTCGTCCACCAGAATGACCACCTTTGGCAACCATCGGAAAACTTTGGTAGTAATGTCTTGTACGCACCACGCAATCTATAGCAGTAGCAATTTCCAACATCACTGGTCAACGTAGTCATCTGTAAGTGGAAAATCGCTCTGTTGTAACTCGAAGTCTGGCTCTCTTCCACCCAATCCCACCATCTCCTCACCACTCTCCCAGGTTCTTGTTGCATAGTTTTTGAATTTCCTGTTCTGCTGAAAGATGGGAGTCCAGTACGATGGTTCCCTCAACTTGATTTTGTCCAGTGTCTCGAGGAAGAATCGGTACTCGAGGAAGATGCGGTACTTGAGAGATGGTACCATCTGGCTTCACCAAAGACAAGACAACTCCTTGATGCAAACTCTTCCTTAGAGATTCGATTTGTTTCGAAGTTAGAGATGAGCCTGTCCGTTCATAAGTAAGTCTTAACAACACTTGGCGAGAGGTGGTTCTTTAGGCATTGTTCCGCTAGTGTAACGGCTTCTGTGCCAAGATGAGTACTTAACACTTTCACTTGTGCCTCTTCTAGTTGTACATGGCCACGATGAAGCTTGTTGCCTGTCTGGAACTTGGGTAGATACCATCGTCTGTGTTCCTGCTATATAGAACATTGAAAAGAATGGACATTTGACACCCTCCCCCTCAACAGGAAGCTGAGTCTGGGTGGTTTTGTTGCTGTCCTTTTGGGACCTTTGTTTGTAAAAACGACTCCTTGGACAACATATGGTAATGTGATTCCGCCTCTTATCAAATCCCTTGTTTTTGATGCGGAATCCAGCAGTCTTGCAAGGAAGTACTAAGTATGGCATCAAAACTTCTTTAATATGCGCCGGATCACAAGATTGATACATCGAAGGTAGCCAATACACCGTCGATTTCTCCATTCGATAATTATCGAACCCCAGAGTATCCATAATGTTTATCTCCTTTGGCGTATCATCAGCTAGTGAGGTTGCTACATTCACAATGATGGAAGCAGGAGTCCATTCTTCATCATTGATATTGTATCTAGCAACATGAGAGAGTTCAGATAGGTAAGAGTCCATTTTACTTGATAAGCTGTCAGGTATTATGGCCTGCAACAGTGCATCTTCCTCTCTGCCTCCCAAACACCTGGCAAAACACCTTGCTAAGAAAACACCTGGCAAAAAAACTTAGCAAAAATCGTCGCTGTGTATTATACGTAAAATACGTATAACACATAATACATGTAATACGTCAAATACGTACAACATATAATACATGTAATACGTATAATATTGTTCCACTTGTGTTATCTGTGTTATACGTATAACTTGTTTAATACATATTAAAAATGTTATATGTGTAATACGTATAATCTGTAGAATACATAGTGAAAATGTTATACGTATAATACAACCGCGTGCGTTTCAGGGGCTCTCCATAGCTCATATTACACGATTGGTCACACGATTTCAAAAGGCATGTACACAGATTTAAAGATGTTGTTGTGGGTGTGAAGTTTTTTGTGATTAGTCATTGGCTACTACTAGTAAACATTAAATCTTATTTTACATTATATTATTGTTTGGGTGTTTGGGTCCTTGGCTTGGATACAACCGCACACAGAAACGCTCTGAAACAGCTCTGAAACAAAGCTACACCAAAGAGAAAAGTTTGGCATGGGCACATCTGACTATCCAGTAACAGGGTCATCCGAATTCCACATAATGATCCATTGATGGAAGCTCCAGAGGCAATCAAAACCTCGCAATAGCTATGATACCCCCGATACCGGTACATACTTGGGGTGCCGGCACAGGTGGAATATCTATGGCTAGCTAGCATTACTGTGGTTGGTTGTGGGTAGGCTGCAGCAAGATTGGCAGAAGGAGGAGGCCTGCCTCCTAGGGCTGACTCGACTCCACTGCTCAGATATCCTGCTTTAAGGGTTTCTACCGACTGGAGGTGCTGCAAAACACCTCTTGGCTGCAATGGCGATGACCAGGCTTGTGGCAAGTGTGCCACTCTGGCTTATGGCAAGAATCAAAACTTCAAAGGACCTACGGTGTCTGAATAATTTCAGGGCTTCTCTGAAAATGTCCGAAGCAAGAGAAGATGGTGAGTTGCGACGAGAGCTGCCTAGTAGCTCGATACGTGTCGTCGATCCAACGTCGAAAGATAGGTTGAAGGATTAGGGCATCGTAGCACTTGGAACACAAGGAATCGAACAAGGGAGCGACACGGGCCAATGGTGATGACAGGCAGGAAGGCAGCCATTCTCATGCCATCTTGTACTCAGCCAGCGTTGCTTTCAAGAAGAACATTGTTGTGCATACCTTCCTACACTGTTCTGCACGACGATTGGTTCCATGGACTGGTCTTCGAGCTTGCTGCTCAAATACGTGCGGCCGTGAGCGTCTTGCTTTCCAAGTCAGCGAGGTTGAGCCACGAGTCAAAAGAGCCGCATCCTGCAAGAAACCCATTCGAACTAAAGTTCGTGCGCCCCATCGACTGAGGACTCGCCGTGTGCGTTGTGAGGAGCAGAGAACGAAGTTGCCGTGCAATTGTCGCTTTGTTTCTGCGCCCAAATTCTTTGGCGAGGAAGACGACAGCACCAATCAGGCAAGTCCTTGGGATATTTTGATTCCTTGCACTATCGACAATGTGGCAGGTGGCAGGATGTTGCAGGTCAGACACTGTAGCTCGGATAGTGACATTTGGCGGTGGAAAGACCTGCTCTGAATGGTGTGATGCCAACAACAGCCGCGAGTTTTGTGACAGTACACGTACGTGTACTGCTGCTCCAACTGCAGCTCCGTCAGAAGTGGCCAGTGGAAGCACTGGTGGTGATCCTCATTTCAAGGTGTGTGAAGACAGTAGCGATTCTCATACTCAACATCTGTTTTATTTATTTTTAACTGTCGATTCAACCCTCACAATCTTGTTTGCTGAAACCATTGTAGACTTGGGCCAGTGAATGGTCAACGCAAAGGGCCTTGCTGTTAAACAACTCCCTTCACACTAGCCACAACTAGTATTCCTCAACTTTCGTGCTTTCTCTTGCCTGCCCAATTATGTGATCTTACTTTGGTGAATGCCCCAGACTTTGAAAATGGCTTGGGACTCACTATCCACATTCGCACAGCAAGATACTTCTACTCCTACATTGAATCAGCCTCTGTCAAGATTGGGGATGACATTCTGCAGCTCTCCAGCTATGGTGACTACAAATTGAATGATGTATTCGGTGCCAAAATGCCTACCGGTACCGCGGTAGGTCATGGCTTGTACTCAGTAACTTACCAGCAAAGGAGTGACAAGGAGCACATTTTCACAATTCAAGTTTCGAAGAAAGAAAGTATCATAGTTTCCTCTTTCAAGGACATGGTCAGAGTCAAGATAGAGGATGCCACTTTGGTAGCAGTGTTGGTTTGATGGGAAGGTTCCCTGATGGCGCCATGGTTGGCAGAGATGGAGTGACAGTTTTTGAGGATGTCAATGAGTTTGGTCAAGAGTGGATGGTCCAACCTGAGGAGGGTATGCTGTTCCAGACACTGAGAGCGCCACAGTACCCCGACTAGTGCATTCTCAAGAAGAATGACTCCCAGAAGGAAGCTGGCCGTCGTCGTCTTGGAGAAGCCACGCTGAGCCAAGAGGCGGCAGAGGAAGCTTGCCAGCATTGGGATGAGGAATTCAGGGCCATTTATGATGTGACTGCCACAAACGATCCAGAAGTGGCGCAAGCTGGATCTGTGTATTGGAGCCGCTCTGCTCAAGCTGGCTGTACGTTGCAAACAGCTGCACGAGGCAACGAACGCCGTATGATGCAAACAGCAGCAGACTGCTGTGGAACTGCTTTCTAGCTATGCATTAACGAACGTCACGTTATGTTACTCGTACTCGCTAGCTAGTGCGGAACGTCTTCTTAACCACCCAAAAGAAGATCCACATAGCAAGCAAGCAACCCTTTAGGCCTGCACCCCCCACACCATTCATTCTACTTACTTGTTGTGATTGGACGCATCAATTTCGAGTTTCCGATTGTTTTCCAACCGAGCCAGTAAATGCGACGGTCGTCGCTCTCGTGCTGCCGGTCGGCACCAGACAGCCGACGGCCGGGAGGAATCGGCCAGCATCAGTGCCCGTTTGGATGCTTCCCGCTTTGGATCCTTTTTGATCGAGGGTCGTGGTTTGGTGGCCCCTCCCTTGACTACGCCAGCATTCGCCTTGGCTCCCGCATTGTTATTGTTCGTCTTGGCGGCTACAGCCTTTTTCGCTGCCGGCTGTGTCGCCGCAGACTTCTTTTTCGCTGGAGGTGCCTTTTTGTTCGCTGTTGTTTGTGTTTTCGTCGCTGGTGTCTTTGTTGTTGTTGTAGATGCCCCACCCTCTCCCTTGCCTCCTTGTGTTGTTGTTGTCTTTGCGGCCTTGCTGTTCGTCTTTTTGAACGTCGATCCCAGTAATGATTTTTTGCCCGATGCTTTGGTGGGTCCCTTTTCGATGGAAACATTATTGGTATTGTTCTTTGGCACCCAATCGCTAAACGAATCCTCCAATGATTGGGGACCGGTCGGTGCAAGAGCTACCTCGAGGGCCGTTGGTGTTGCTTTTGGAGCCGGTGTTGTTTTTGGAGCCGCTGCTGCTTTTGTCGCTGCTTTTGTTTGCGCCTTGGTAGCTGGTGCTGCCTTGGGAGCCGGTGCTGCCTTGGGTGCTGCCTTGGGTGCAGCTTTTGTCGCCGCCTTGGGTTCTGCCGCACCACTACCATCACCACTTTGTACTTGCCCCAACGTCACGGCCGCCTTTTGAATGCCCTCCATTAATTTTTGATTGTCCTTGTTGACGAGTTGGATATTTTCTTCCAATCGTCGTGCCGTTCCCTGCTGCTTGAAGAGTTTATTCTTGACCTTGAAGAATTTGGTGCGCTGCTTTTCGGATGCCGCCTCCAATTTGTTGACTTTGACAATGAGTTTGTGTCGCTTTTGTTCGTGCTTCAATTCTTTTTCCAACTGAATCTGTTTCTTTTGGGCTTGATTCATTTTCTTGACGAGTTTTTTGGCTTCCTTGTCATTGTCCTGCTTGTTGTTATTGTGCTTGCTATCACTTTTTTTGTCTTTTTTATGTTTGGCATCGTACTCTCGTTTTTTGACTTCTTTATCGCGTTCAATTTGATCCAGTTCCGCTTGAATGCGTTGTTGGAGTCGATTTTGTCGATTTTTTAGTTCCATCTTTTCCAGTTGATATATCTTCCACCAAGGCATGAGGGATTGCAGGAATCGTTGGATCGTCAGGGCGGCCTTGTTGTCTTTTTCATTGCTGGGAGTCGTAGCAGTCGTAGTAGAAGGGGTGGTGGTCGTGTCTGGTGCTTCCTTCTGGGCAGTTGGTGATGGTTGAGTTGGAGTCTGCTGATTCGATTGTTGTTGTTGCTGCTGTTGTCGTTTGGTTTGGAGATGCAAACGGTACGTTTGCGTGTCGGTAGTTCCCATGAGTTTATCCCACGTGACATCAAACTCACAGAGCACGTCGACGGGCAAGCCACTCTTTTCGTTGATTTCTTCCATGTCGTAGAATTGGCCCACATATTGATAGTCAAACTTTTGCTCTTTGTCAGAAGTACTATCAGTAGTAGATCGACCCACAAAGAACTGAGGGAAATTCCCGCGAATCCCACTCTTGGTAAATAGTTCATTGCGTTGATCTTTGTGTTCCGGTTGCGCACCATCGAGTGTCTTGTAGGGAAGTTCCAACGATTGGAACATACTAATGGCGCGTTGCTGTTGTGACAATTGCGAGGTCGTGGATGTAATGGTCGACAGCAAAATCAACAAGTGGTCCACTTTTGTAGGAGGTGTAGCAGGAGTGTCCAAGGATTTGCTGGCAGTGGCGGGTGGAGCCGACGGAATCAAGTTGCGCGTACTGGCCGTACGAACCCACGCCGTGACATCCTTCTTGCCGTCCTTTAGAGCGCGTTGTTGTTTCATCTTCATGGCCTCCAAACGCTGCTTTTGTTTCTCCAATTTTAACATCATGGCTGATTTCTTGGCATCCGCAGCACTGATCTCTTCTTTCTTGGGCTCTTCAGGTGGAGGTGGCGGTGGTGGTGGAGGAGGGGCTTCATCCGGAGGAGGCGGCGGAGGCGGGGGGTGGCGGTGGGACTTCTTCAGGAGGAGGCGGAGGGGGAGGTGGTGGTGGAACCTTCTCCTTCTGCTCCTCTTCTAGCTTTTCCAGTACTGCGGCCGCCGCAGCAGCTTCTTCCTCCTCGGTGGTGCTCGTCATGGTCGCCCTTTTGATGTTGTTTGTAACTTGTAATAACCCCCTTCTTTGATCTGAATGATGTTTGTTTTGTGTGTGGTGGGAAAGGCAAGAAGTGAGATCTTGTCAATCTCGAGGACAATCCGAAGATTGATTTTCCTGATGGGTCATCAAAAGACCCAAGAACCAATGACTGGAAGCAAATGTGCGACCTAAGAATATTATTAAAGTGTCACTCTACAACTCTACTATTTTAAAATAGACTATTAATTCATATGCCTCCTGGCTCGTCTCCGTTTCCATAAATCTTTTATTACCAACACCTAACTCGCTTTATTGAAACAGTACACTGTATTCGCGCGCTCCGCGCGCTCATCCCTTTCTCTGCTTCGCCCCGAAACGGATCCCTCATTCATGCGAAAAATGTGAAGAACCCTCATTCATGCGAAAAATGTGAAGAACCCTCATTCATGCGAAAAATGTGAAGAACGCAAGGCGACTTTCATGTGCATGTACATGCGTTGACTGTATCCCGTCAATACAATACTAGTCGAATACGTAGACTTCTACAGAGGCCTCTAAGTAATGCACGCCGGGTATAATTCAAACCTCCACTCCCCATCGGTACCCTTACCCCTAAAAGCAAATCGTCTCCGGGAGACGAAATAGTACAAAGAACGGAGGTCTAGAGTAGGAAAATTATCTACGGAAGTCAGCTGGGCCAGGCTTATAAGTAAAGAACAGTCGAAATTCAGGACTAGGTTCTGTGGGATCAGCGGGAAGAAATTGTGTACCATTATGGGGGCCAAATGGTTTGGCTTTGCGAGATCCACGGAGACATAAATGGGTAGCATTCACAAGAGGGCAATAGAGTTCCGTGTCTGCATGAAGAAAATCATTTGAGAGTATGAGAACTGAGTTTTGTTGGCAGCCACAGAAGCAAGGCTTTGTAGATGAATCATGGCTTGGGGGGCAAGCATGCCATCCACAGAAACAACAAAGGGATGAAAGGAGGTGCGGTTGTATTTGTACAGGGCTTTATGCTTTGAAATTTTCTCTTGTTCTTGGTTGGCTAAAACTTTGTTTGGATCTTTGGTTTGGTAAGAGGCACAGTCCAAATCCGCAACACGTACGTCAATAATGGCAGTAGTACCACATTCAAACAAGCCGTGAATGGAAGGATCACCACGCCAGAGATCGGGGCCTGGAGGGGGATTGGGAGAGGGGGGGGCACAACATTCCAAAGCACCAAAGCAATACACTTTTTACCAGCATAGAATTGCTGCTATGGTGTCGAACAGACGGGGTTTTCTTAGAGTAAGTAGGGAATTATCTACAGAAGCCAGCGGGGGGCAGGCTTTTAAAAGCAAAGAACAGTCAAAATTCAGGACTAGCTAGGTTCTAGGTTCTGTGGGATCAGGGGCCAGAAATTGAGGACCAACACACTTTTTACCAGCTTATAGAATTGCTGCTATGGTGTCCTCGAATGGAGACAACACCTGGTGGTTGCTGCAAGAGATCAGCATACTGTCTCTCCAGCACTGCAACTTTTCCAATGGCACCCCAATTCGTCCAGTACTTCACTGCTTCTCTAAAGCGATAGCGAGCCTCGTCTCTATCCTGTAGAATTGTCAAGTAAAAGTCTCCAGCGCGCTCGCTTGCCAGTGCAGCATCGTGCAACAAACCAGATCGGGCCGCCAAAAGAATCGTTGTCTCGTACAACTGGGTGGCCCTAGAATTGTCTCCTTGCAGGGCCATCGCTTCAGCATCCAGCAAACACAAGTAATGACCAATATTGGAATCACCGTCGTCAACCCACTTCTTGATCTTGGAACGAA
Source organism: Seminavis robusta (assembly GCA_903772945.1). NCBI lineage: Eukaryota > Bacillariophyta > Bacillariophyceae > Naviculales > Naviculaceae > Seminavis > Seminavis robusta. The sequence continues at coordinate 23,732 of CAICTM010001158.1, read as the reverse complement.
AAATGCGTCCCAACTTGGCATACCTTTTCCTTCCCGTCTGGCGAGCGGTTGCGAAGCAGGAAACACCCTTCAGGTAAATATCCCATGGATTTGTCATTTGCCCCATGTTTATCTTCAAAAGAAAATCTGGCCCCGCATCGACCACGTGATCTGCGATTCGAGCGTACTCCCCAAAGTATCCTAGCAGGATGGTTTCGTATAGACGAAGCTCTCCACTAGCACCAGCAAAGATCATTTCCCCATCAAATCGCTGTTTGAGCTCTTCTGTGAAGGCATCTCCAACCATGTTCGTTGGTTCAGTGGAATTGTTTCGACCCATCAGATTCAGAACGGTCTGCAACATGATACTGCAGAACATGAAATGAATCTCTCGATTCAGATCTTTCATTTGTCGTATGTAGACTTGCAAGTCTGCTGCCAGTGTCTGCAACGGCACAGATGCCATGTATCGAATCTCTATGTAATGATGAATTGCCCACATGGCACTTTCTGTGTCGCTGCAATGAATTCCAGCCCAATGAAGCAAGGAAAGGTGAGAAAATGAAGGAGCTTACTTCACACAATAGCTACGAGCAGCAATCGTCTTACCCAGACTGCAGACACTGGTCATAATCTTCCAATGCTGGCTTGAACAGCGTCCTCCAAGGTTTCGTATAAGCATACAGATTCGTGTGCACCACGAACGCCGTCCTCGACCTTCCTCCTCGTGATTGAGACTTTTCCAGTAAAATCATGGCCTGGTCCCCGTATTTAGATCCTCCTTGGATGTCATCGAGGAACCCAATTGCGCAGACTCCTGCCTTGACAAAGCTAGGTGCAGAGTATTCACAGTAACCATACTTCAATGTCCATTTCAAAACCTTGAAGATTACCAATGGTAGCCTGGGGTCATGCATCAAGAAGAGGTGCATGGCAAGGTGCTCCATAATATCTACCAGATGAATGCGTGTCTGATCTGTCATTGGGGGAAGGTTTGAAAGATCAAGAGACTTGCAACTCATCTTGAGTTTCATGAGGCCGCCAAGCACTCCGATGGTCACCAACGCCGGGTTCTTTGGAAAGCGACAATTAAACTTTGCCAGGATATCAAAAGATAAATCCACCGCCTGCTTCACGTCCCCGCGATTCGCCAAGTTGTCGATCCATGTCTTGTAAACGTCGAACTTATCTTCAATGGGCTTGTCCGTTTGATCCAGTACGGCCTTGCAGCAGCGCTCCATGACATCCACATTGCCTTCGAATCCCTCAGCTTTTGCTTTGATGGAATACAACCCCAACGTCAACTTATAGTGCTCCTGCCAACAACTATTGTTGGAGGGTAAAGCATCTATTCCCTTGCCTGCGTATGTTGCCGCGTCTCCAAACGCCGACAGCGCCACTGCTTTGCAACTTGTGGTGTAGTTGAATTGCGCCAACTCTAAAAGTGCTTCCCGATCGTCCTCCTTTAGCAGTTGCTCAATGGATTCGTTCAACAGACCCACAGCAACAAACAAGATGGATTCCCGTTCCTTGTGATTCAACAACTTGTGAGAGACCAAGACATTGCCCAGTCGACGAGAGAAGCTTGGCCTTTGGTCCGGTGAGATCAGAGAGAGCGCTGCCTCAAATATCTTATCGTGCACAAACGTATAGCGGATTGTTGTTGCGGTAGGAGCACCCAATTGGGCAAGAAGTCTGCTATGCATACTAGCTCAGTCCATAGCAAACTCAATATGGACCATTCAAACGTTGATCCCAGACAGGCTGCTAGTTTGAGAATCTCGATAACGTCTGGAGGCAGATGTGCCATTTTGGCTTGGAGCAGCTCCACCACGTTATCCGTGGCACTGGCGGCGGACTCAATCTCGTGTTCATCCCATGTCCACGACAAGGTATTTTAAAAAGTTGAACTGTATCAATTCCGCCTCGTGCAATAACTGTAGAAAATGCAATAAGAAAAAGGCATTGCCGTTTGTGCGCTTGAGACACAATTGTGCCAGAGGCAGTGTTTTGTCGTTATTGCCGTTGTCCAACAAGTCTTGGACAATGCTGTTGACCGCCTCGAGGGAAAGATCCTGAATATGGATCTTGTGGATGTCGCAGGTTGTCGCTGTCGCTGTCGCTGTGTTGGCCAAGTCCAATCGATCCAGCAAGTGCTTTAAGATGTGCTTGCCATCCACTTGATTGGATCGATAAATTCCCACAATCATGATGTTTTGCGGTGCTTGTTGTCCATTACTAGTACGAATGATGTATTCCAACAAATCGAGAGAGGCCGCATCCGCATTTTGCAAATCGTCCAGCACGAGTACCAAAGGAGGCATTGCCAATGCCTCGGATACAATCTTTAGGAACCGCTGAAAGGCATAGTTGATTTGATTGCGGCTCTCGGATGGATTGATTGATTGAATTGTGACTACTTGTTTGGTCAAAATCATCATCGACCACTTCTGCCAATATTGGAATGACTTTGGTCAGGAGCGACAGGTTGGCCGCCACGAGCTCTTGTTGGATGGATGTCGTGTCTGGATGCGCCAAGACAAGGCCACAAATCTCGGCACAGGCAGTGGCAATCCCCGAGTACGGTACACTATCAACAAATTTGCCTCGGACAAAGTTTCCATGGTGGCGCAGTGCGGCTTGGACCAATCGCGTCTTGCCACTGCCAGATATCCCTCCCACCATGACGACTTGACGACGACGACGATCGCGTTGTGTCTGCGTCCAACACTTGCGTAGGAGGTCCAGTTCGTCATCTCTACCATACACTTGCAGGGACTTGTAATTGAGCTTGTCAATGGTAAAGCTCGACAAGTCGTTGCTTAAGGGACGTTGGGCCGGCAAGGGCGTGCAAAAGGATTGGCGGCGTTCCATGCCTCTGCGAGTACTGGTAGTGACAGTACCCTCTGTGCATGGCATTGTCAACTCGCTCACCACGGTAAACTTGACCGACGAAGACGCCAGTGTCGAGGCGTCGTCATGGTTGTTTACTCGTAGAGACGCAGTCGCATTTTCAGAGGCAAAATTGGCAGTGGCAGTGTCGCAATTACTAGTAGCATCATTGCTGCCAGTGCCAGTGCCAGTGCCAGTGCGAGGACGTCCCAACATGCCTTTCATGGCCATTCCATTGAATGAATGCTATCCTACAGATATATATGCTACCAGTACTGTACATGCACTTGCATTCAAGAGGAGCACTTGGCTGTTTTACATGTACTACATGACAACCGTCAACATCATGTACTTCATCACTGGTTACGGATTTCAGCATTCACCATGGTACGAGCTGCAAGATCTTACAGAAAAAAGACAACCCCCGCCCCAACCATTGATGGGTAATTCAAAAGACCCAAGAACCAATGACTGGAAGCAATGTGGGACCATAGTCGGAGATTGTACAGTCCAGTAGAACTTGTTTTTCTTTTTCAAAGCCACGTGGTACTGTACCGGTAGATAGCTAGTATCAAGATCAGTAGTGCTCAGTCAATCCTTGTCCTACTGTACTGTAGGTAGCAAGCTCGCTAGCTACTGTAGACTGCAGGTCCACCCAAGAAGCTTTTATCCTTGTCATCAGATGGGATATGCTCCTTGTCCAATTTCTCAAAGAGCTCCTGGCGGTGGGTGAAGACAAGACGAGCCACCATCTTGTCCCTTAGCCTTGACGGTGTTTTGGCTTCTAAAGAGCCTATCCAGATGGGGTAGGGGTGGACCTTCGAATCCTAGTTGACGAGTGCACCTCAAAACCTGAGTTAATAGGTTATGTTCGCTACTCTCTCCACACTGGGCGCACCTCCAATCCAAGTTTTGTGGCCAAGTTTCCAAGTGGGAGTTGATAAAACCTTGGGAGTAGATAGAAGGAGTCTCCTTGTGGATAGTCAATGCATTGGCTCTTGTTGAGGATAATGACCATAAAATAGCTGCAACGTACCTCTTGATGCTTGTTGTTATCTCGTTCCTTCTCCAGCCATCATCAGTGGAAGCAGGAGCAGGACGCTACGGCCATGGTTCTCGAATCGTCAAACGGTTGCGAACATTGGCAAAGCTTCACGGCAACGCTACTGGAAGCAGATGGCCATCTCTTTGGTTTCGAACAAGATGGTGGCCCTGGAAGACATAACACCTCACCTATCAAGAGAAGAAGAAGAATGGTTCACAGTATCTTTCGTGAGATGGGGTCAGGATACGTGAAGAGGGCCTTTCAACAAATGACCGAACAAGACTTCTGGGCTCTCCACCATGTACTGAAGCTTTACCTCAATGCTGAGATGAAACGCAGAACAAACACTGCTCCTGGAACAAAGGAGCTTCAACATCTAAGAAGCGCATTTTTAGGTAGCGCTAGAATCGACATGTGTGCAGGTACCAAACGCCAACCAGCACGATCCCGATCAGTGACGTAACTTCTTCCAAGAATGCATGCAGGGATTGGAATCGGGATCATGTGTTCCACATCAGCATGCATTGAAGGCTCGCCCAGCAAGACTACATGGTTCACGATTTTGGTCTCCACTTTTTGGACCGTCTTTTCGGGAAGGCAAACCCCCTCTTTGGTATCATCAACTACACCCCAATTGGTAAGCGGGCGGTTCCCCAGCACACAGAATCCAAATCACCAGCCAGTGCACCTAGTAGCAGCTAGTGTTGGCTAGCTAGCTTGCAGCCATGGCAACATCAAAGAAGGAGTTTGAGTGCCCTTACTGCAATAAAAAATTCAAATCTGTGGGATATCAGCAATCTCACATGCAACAGAACAAGCGCTGCCACCAACTGATGCAGAAAGCCCTTGGTTAGGACCTTGCTTTCAATCCTATAGGTACTAGACAGACTAGACAGACGAGATCAAGGGCCAGAGCAATCAGCTTGGTCTCACTGACACCGGTCGGCCCGCAAAAGCATCAAGAAAGGCAGCAAGAGGACAAGATTCCAGGGCAGCCATTCCACAAGGATTGCAGGACGAGGATGCCCATGCCAGGGCCTCACTCCAAGGTAGTGGTGGTTCCGAAGAAGATGCAGACCATCGGAAACCTGCAGCAAATCCTCGAATCGGCAACAACAAGGGCGCCGATGGGGAAGGAAATGAGGAGCTAGATGATGATGGTGATTTCCCTACCAATGTTGGTGGTTCTGATGGAGATTCGGATGGTGCCCCAACCGGTACAGCGTACCAGTACAGATAGATCAAGAAGCTTCTGTCAATCTCGAGGACAACCCCGAACCAAAGATGGGTCATTCAAAAGACCCAAGAACCAATGACTGGAAGCAATGTGGGACCTTTTAATGAATGTCTTAGTTCAGGGTTAAGCGTAATATTAAAATTGGTTTGATTATTTGGTCTTATTAAAAATTTACTCGTAACAAGGTGAGTATTATACTAGGTAATAGGTTCATGTGTTTCTAAAGGCCATTAGCAACAGTTAAGCATGACACGGGTAGTCCATGCAAGTCAAGTCAAGTAATTTAATCATTATTTAATTAAATTGGCAACTGAATGAGGCTATTTGTTCTGGCTGCTACGGTAGCAGCTTGGCGGAACAGGCCATCACCACTTGGTCTGATCAGGCCAATGCTACCTTTGGACTTTCGACTGAGTGAGAGTCGCTGTAGGTTTAATCAACTTGTACGGTAGCAAGATCAGCCTTCAGGATGCTCAGGCAATCCCTGGTCGTACTGTGGGTAGAAAGCTGGCTAGTACGGTAGCTACTGTAGACTTCACGAAGCTTTTATCCTTGTAGTCATGAGATGGGATTTGCTCCTTCTCCATCGTGTTGTGTTGCCTTTCTAGCTAGCTAGTAGAGAGCAACTAACTGTACTAGCTAGTAGCGGTGGATGAAGACAAGAAGAGCCACCTTGCCACTTGACGGAGTTTGTTGCCATCATCTACAGTACTCTAGCTAGTATCTCAATCATACCGGTACCATACTCTCCAATCTAATCTTCGGTGTGGGCTGGAATGGCTAAAAAGAGCGTTTTACAGGGCGGGGGACCATTACGAAAGGAAATCCAAAATAATACCACTCCATCATCATCGCTCCATAATGCTACCTAGCCATGTCAAGATGACATGGCTGTGACATGATGAGCCAGCGCTCTACATGTATGATAAGGGCAGCTGCCTAGAAAGCTTTTTGCGACTGGATAATTTGTCCATTCCACCTTGGCATTCACAGAGCATTAAATCTTTTCGGATTCACCATCTAAGGAAGAAGCCCTTCTAGCATCCTCAACAGGCTTTCTTGGAGCTTCTTTTCGACTAATCTTCCGATGATTTAATAGAAGTTATGTGCAATTTAACTATTTAATCACAGTATCATTCTCACAAAAGGTAATCCTAATGATGCTAAATCCTCGTATTTAATGAGGCTCTATTATATAATCATACATCATTTGCAAAAGCCTGACTGATGGAATGAGCCTTCACCAGTTCCCAGGCTCTTTCAAATGATTTACGTGGCAGTTTCGCCAGCGGACCAACTTCCGTGGTGTGATCGGCATTGGCTCCGCCGCACGAGCAACAAGCCTGCTTTTGTTGCTTGTGTTCCTTCTCACCTTTCATTGCTGCTTTCATTCACATAAATCACACTCACGGCTTGCTTCCGTTGCAGTTTCACCACTCGCACAGTTTCAATTCACTGCAACAAAGGATTGCTTGCTTTGATTTTGCGGAAGGACTTGGGCAAGATGGTGAATAACAACGCTACCCACAACCACACTAAGACGACCATGATGGAAGAGGAACTCGAAGCCCGTCGGCTAGCCAACGAGAAGAAGCTTGCTCTGTACGATGAGCTGTTGATGAACGCGGAGGAATTGGACCCCAAACTGGCGTTGTCGCTGAAACAGGAAAAGCTGCAGGCGATTGATGAACAAATGGAGCTCTTGCAACAGCTCTATGAACAGCGAGCGCAGCAAGAAGACACTCCCACTGAATGGTCATCAGAGACGGACTCTCAGTCAGCGGCTAATGCGAAATCGGATTGGAGCGAACAGATCAAGTCGATTGGAGACCAAATGAATCTTCTCGAAGACATGTACAATAATCGTCGTCAAGGCGGTGGAGTACCATCGCAGGATCAAGCCCCCATGCACCAAGAAGACGATTGGACGGTGCAAACCGAAGACGATTCGATTGCACAATCATCGGAAGCAGCGCAAGCCACGTCCTTGCTCGCTGGTTCCAAGTCATCGCATCGTGCATCACTGACGAGTCGACTGTTTGGACGACGCCACAAACAGCGATCGCCATCTCCGGCACGGTTTTGGAAAAAGGCGTTTGTGGCCGAAATTGACGAAGAAATCGATTCCATGCGCGATTATTTGCGACAACTCGAAATTGGGGGAGAAACTGCATCTCCGCATCAAGAACAACATCACAGCAACAGCAGTTGCAAACCCAAACGAGCCAGTAGTCCGTCGTGGCGAGCCTTTTCGTCGTCCACGACGACCAAGGGGCGAAGTTCCAGAAAGCAGTCTCCCGCCCGAAAAAAGCCACGGGGTCGATCGCCGGATCGAGGATTGGTGACGACTCGGTAATACTACGGTACTGCCGATTGAGTCGAGTCGAAAACCGGGGGAAACAATGTACTCCAGTAGTACTGTAAGTAAACAAAAGAAGCCAGCTTTGTCGTCGTACTAGCTAGTTACAGTGTCAAGTGCCTCGAGTATAAATGATGTGGCTACCGTACCGTACCGTACCTATCATAGCTTTGGGTACCGTAGTTTGTCCTACAAAGTCTTTCGCATGGAACCGATTGTTCGACCGTGATTACCCTGGTACAGTACTGGACGTTATGATGGGTATGGCGGCAGCTTGGCTGCCAGCAGTTAGTTGTGTTGGCTGCGAGCGACAGCTGCCCGGGGTGGCAAGCAAAAGCAAGTAAACTAGAGAGCTTAGAGCAACTAACAGCAAAGAGCGAGTGCCAGATCCTGGATGGGTATGGAACGGCTTCCGTCGGCAGTCTTGGAGGCGACACAATGGCTGCAGCGTTCGCTTTCCTTTTCAACAAGGTATCGATATCTACTAGCTTGCTGTGCATACGATAGCTAGCTAGCTAGTCTAGTAGGTTCTTTCGTTTCAGCCATTTTGTCAAGTCACGATCTTGCTTGATTTTTGTTGGTTGTGCGGCGACGTATTGGCTTGGCCAGCTCACAGCTTCACAAAGTTTGGAAACACCTCTTGGCCCATCGGTTATCTTCCGGCTCCGTACCTAGCTAGCTCTAGGTACCGTACCGTACCGGTGCCTATCTCATCATGGCTGGCACATCGTGTGCCGTCGCCCGGAACTTTGGCTTGGGCCTCGGAACCGGCCACCTCCATACCGTAGCCACGCCACTCGTACACTCGATACAGAACACGTGCTGCAAGCACCACTACTGCAGGCACCTCGCACCTCTACGGTACGGTACCTGGTACCGGTACCAGGTACCAGTACGGTACTATGCACCTCGGCGTCAGAGCACCCCTACCGTACCGTACGGTAGGGCAGCACCTCGCATCAGAAGTCTGCACCTCTGGGGCAACGACTTTGGCGTCAGAGCGACTCGACTCGACTGAGACTCTCACTCCTCGACTGTAACACCCACCAACTGGCTGACTGGAAGCCAAAACTAACATTGGCTGGATGCGATGATTGCAAATCCTTGGTCTTTTTACCCGGGCCCACACCGGGACCATGAATATTCTTGCAAGCCAACTATCTGTACCGTAATCTCCTCTCCTAATACCAGCACTATGCGATCTGTGATGCAGTCAGTCTTTAGTTAAATCAACGGCGTACCGGTACAGTATGGAACGAGCGAAGGATGACAGCCCGGTTCGAGAATGGACTTGACAGACTGATGTGGTAGCTGCGAGCAAGATCCATTCAACGGCAAGACGAACTGATAGCAGTAGCACTTAGTTTTGCAAAGCATTGATCCATTCGTCTCATTCTACAGAAAGAAACCAACTATACCGATACTAGTATTGAGGGCCTACATATTAGTTTGGTAAGAATTGATTCTTCTGGCTCAAAATAGCTAGTACAGTTTGTCTACGAAGTGATGGTCCTCGTCATGAGTGTTTGTTGAGTTTTTTCTCTTTCAGATATGGACATCACTTTGTCGTTCTCGCCGTTGTGTTCGTAGCATGCACGGAGTTACCCTGGTGGTAGTTGCAACTGCATGCTCTGTTCCAAGAAAAATGAAACCCTCTCCTCCTTACTTACTCCTCCTTGTACTGAGACGAAGCCGAGGTTAGTTGCAATGCCGCAAAACCACCCAGGCTCACGGAAAAGCCCAACAGCACCAACAGACCAGTGGTAAAGTTTGGCTCTACCACATCTACAATGAAAGCATCAATGTTATCTGGAAGAGGGCTGCCAGATGTCTTGCTCCATGCTTCGGCTGTAATACCCATGCCGGCAGTGACAAACAGAGTCGTGCAGATTGCCACTCCCAGTTTCAAAAAGGTATCAATACCCTTGAGCAAGGGAGCTGGAAGCATGGCCATGATATCAATATCGTCTTCTTTCTCGGCCATTTTCTTGAGCTCGTCCATTCTCTGGCGTTGGTCATTAATACTATCGGCCATTCGCTGCTCCTCGAGTGATCGCAATCCATACTGTTCCCGCAACAGTTTCTTGGCTCGTTCTTCCGGTGGAAGTTCTGGTTCCGACGACGCAACTTCCACGGTAGGAATACTGGAGGATCCACCCTGTTCCACACTTTGCAAAAAGGGAGAGGAACCTTCTAGAGGCGTACTAGTACTGTCATCGCTGCTGATTGTTGTTGGTTCCACTGCAACGGCAGGTTCGGCTGTCTTGCCAAAACCTTTTGCTCCTTTCTTGCCCTTTTTCTTTTTGGCATGCAGAGGAGACAACAATGATGGTGATGATGAAACGTGGGAAACAACACGAGGGTTGGCAACGAAACCAAATGCTGATTCAGCGGCAAGCAGTGCCGTGGAGAGCAGCAAAACTCGTCCAAGCACTATCCGTGTCATTATTTTCAAGTCAATTAGTTTTGGCTAGACTAGCTAGTAGCTGGGAAATGAGTTTTGTTTCGAGACAAAAACAAATATAGGGCTGGAGCAGAACTGCCGTGAGGGATATCCAAGGATTGAATGGGTAGACTATCTATCTTGTTGAGTGTTGTTGCTTGAGGTGTCAAGTCCACTCAAGTCGTTGCTGGCATCTTGCTCATTGAAGAACTTGGATGAGCTGCAAAAGTAAAAGCTGAGGTTGTGAGCCTTCCACGATGACGTCATTCATTCAATCACTAACGATGAATCACACCCGTTTGTTTTGGAGGGAGTTCGGATTTGACACCCGTTTGTTTTGGAGGGAGCGTGGAAAAAATCCCACAAGCTTCCCGCCCTGTTTCTCATTTTCTGGAGCGTTTGTTGTGATGGTCCTACTGTCGTACCCATAAAGGCGCAATGATGATGCAAAGGATGCTTCGGCCTGTAGTAGTATGCAGCACGCTTGCTCTTTTAGTTGGTCTTGTTGCCTTCCGATCGTCTATCTTCAAAAACGACGACGGGAAGAGACCATGGCAGAAAGCGGATCATCATCTATCAAGATTGCTGAGAGCTAGAGCATTTGCTTCGTATTCTAGCCGGCAACTGCCGGACCTACGTTTCGTGCTCCTCCAAGGAGAAAAGGAAACATGTTGGGGGTCCCTTGTTCACGATGATATTGTGTTGACTGCCGGCCAATGCGATGCCTACTTGCAGTTCAACGATACCGCGTAAGAGTTGCAGATCTCCTCTCACAGTCATTGTTCGTTCATGGTTGGCTCACAACAGCTCTCACAACTCATCTTTTCCCGGCCTTATTCATTCTCCTTGCATGCAGATACGTTGGCTTTCCTCAATTGTCACAGGCACATCAGATTGATTTTATAGAAGTTCATCCCCGTTTTGATTTCCCCTACGCAGATTTCGCCGTGATCAAATTGGTACCTATACTACGCACCACTTCTTCCATGCTTGAACGCACCGCTATTGTGGTTTCTTACACAGCTATTTCCTCTCATCTGTATACCGGTAGGCAACCCCCGTGCCAAATGCAATCTTAAGACCCATTAGTCAAAACCAGTCTGTACCCGCAATCGGCAATAACCAAGCCACATTTATGCGGCCTACGAGCCCAAGTGACATGACGGACGTTGGTGTATCACGACAGAGCCAACCCTCAGAAACAGAGAACGTACCAGTGCAGATTCTTCCCAAGAGTACCTGCCAAGAGGTGGTGAGGAGTGACACTGCCAAGCTCTGTTTGATCTCAATGATGCGTTTTCACCTTGACCTACGTTCGTAGAACCTCGTCTAACAGCTTTTGTTCGCTTCCATTGGCAGTACCAACCTCCAATTATCCATGCTCTCATGATTTGTGCGGCAGTCAATGACACCAACAACATCACCCAGAGCAACAGGTGCATGAATGATGCTGGCAGCCCGCTGCTCGATCAAGATGGGTTCCAGATTGGGATTGCCAGTACAGGGAACGGGGGTTGCGGAAGCACTAGTGCCCCAGGACTATTTTCTCGAGTGGCGTGGGCATCGCCATGGATTCAACAAGTCATATGCGCTCTATCAGCCTCTCCTCCTCCTGCCTGTGGAGTAGTTCGCACTGGCATTGAACAAGAGCAGCCATCGAAACCGGCAAGCACAAACCCATTTACTCACTATCAGGGTCAAAGAAGACTTTCTCTATTCTAACCACGGAAACTCAGGACTGCTCTTTTATACTACGTGTAGTTATTTGTAAGCACACGATGGTACTAGAATATCGGCAAAGTTTCCTCATTAGGCTTCTTTTGCTACTCCAGTATTTGGTTTCCCCCAGGAAGAAGAGGACAGACATGAAGATTGGAAACTCACTCTATTTCTTCCGCCACAACAACAGACCTGCTAATCTCTGAACTGCCACATTAATTTTCACTATTTGCCTCACTCCTCTTTCAAGTCCTTGATCCTCTTAAGAAGAGTTTCAGCGTCCTACTTGGCATCCATCACAAGTCCCAGCCACTCCTGGCCATTTCAGCTCTTCGCTACCCCTGAAGTAGAAGACCTGCACCTGTCAGTAGAACGGGACACTCCTGTCCTCCCTTCCTGTGCCCTCCATCCTCTCTTTTCCTGGCCCTCAAATGAAGCCTTTGCAATAGAGAACGACTAGAAATGCCAGCTACTGAGTTCTTGTCAAATGGCAACCAGAGTGTAGATTAGAGCTACGAACACCTGCACTCTACTGCATGGGATGATGTTGACAACCCATGTATGTGAAGATAAGGCTCATGATACGACGTGACGCGGTTTCTTGCTTGGTCCACCTAAAAGACGTTCAAGAGCTTCTTAATTCTTGTAGTTCTTGTAGTCTGTGTATCCCTTGGATCCAGTTGGATACCACCAATTCTCATGTTCCGATTCTGGATCCAAGGGCCAGTCATTGGCAAATCGATCGACCAAGTCAGGGTTTGCAATGTACGGTCTTCCAAAGCATGCCAAATCCGCGGTACCCGAACGGATCATTCCCTCTGCTTTGTCCCTTGTAAGCCCAACATTGGCAATCACCGGACCATCAAAATGCTTCTTCATGTCAAATGCTGTAACTACCCTAGCCTTTTCGTGGTATCCAAATCCAAGTCCGTCCATGATGTGCAAACTGCATTACATGCATCCCGTGAGTGTACAAACAAACATTAGTGAGTCATTGTTGGAACAAAGACAGTCAATAGATCGTTGGTACTACGGCACCGTACTTACTAGGCCATATCATAGTTGTTCATAGTCTTGGCAATGAATTCAAACATTTCCGGATTGTCTTTGGATCCCATTCCTCCAAAGACTCCGTTTGGCGAGAGACGGAATCCGATGCGATTGGCCGGGTAGGCCCCACTTTCGACAATGCCAGCCACAACTTCTGTCAAGATCCGCACGCGATTTTCCATGCTGCCGCCATATTGGTCGGTCCTTGTGTTGGATGTAGATTGGAAAAAGGAATCGAGCAAGTATCCGTTGGCACTGTGGATTTCCACTCCATCACAGCCGGCTTCTTTGGACATCCATGAGGGAATTGCGTCATCCATGCAAATAAAAAAGTGTGGGTTACCTTCTTTGTTTGGTGCTGGCATGGGTCAAGTATCTCTCGTCATCATCAACACCATCAACCAAGTTCCACTCACCTTGGCAGCATTGCAATAATCTAGAACGGTGGACTTGATTTCGTCAATCGTCAAGGCATGAGGAACTTCGGGGTCGGCATCTTGACCGTCCACGGTCTTCACCTTGCCTTCAATGGCAATCTCGCTTGGTCCCACAATGCGGCGCTTCGATTCCGGATGATGGGATGTGTGAGACTGCCGTCCAATGCGCCACAGTTGACAGTAAACGAGGGCATCCTTGGCATGGACGCGGTCGATAATGGGTTTCCAGGCCTCTGCGTGTTGTTGTGTATCAATGCGAGGAGCATTCCTCCATCCTGCGCCATCGTCCCATATGATGGTCCCTTCTGTGATGAGTAGGTTCCCGTTGGCTCTTTGTTCATAATAGTCACCCATGAGCTCGTTGGGGAGAGTGCACGTAATGTCAAAGGGATCTTCTGTGGGGGAGCAACTTTATGCATAGAAACAATGATGATTGAAATCAAACAAATGGGTATTTAGGCAACGCCAATCAATGCAAATCACCAAAACAAGATAGCTATGAAATACCGCACATACCGAGCTCTTGTCATGGGAGCAAGGACAAAACGATTCTGCAGTTTCGAGTGAACTCGGAAAGCAGCTGATCGGCGGCGGCCAAAGCTGAAGCTGTGCTGCTAGGAACAGGACGAGCCCTTTGGGAACTACGGATAGTCCCAAAGGCGTCGGCGGCAGCCAAAGCCAAGGCTACTTGGAGCAAATCACAACACTTCTTCATGGTGGTGGATCCGTCAATAATATGAAAGATAGGTTGTGGGCTTCAAGGGTCCGTAACTGCATGAAACAGCTCCAGAGTACCGGTATGGAGGTCTTGCTAATGCGAGTCGTGTCGAGTCCATGAATCTTTGCCAATGACGATCTTGGATCTTTCTTGCGTGCTTCTTGGATCTTCTTCGAATGACTGAACATCCAATGAACTCCCAAAGCAAATGACGTCACTGACACATTGACCAAAAGTCAGAACGGTTCCCTTTTCGAAGGAACAGATTGCTCTGGTCCCTTCCATTGCTTCACTTTGTCGGACCCAAACAGGATGATGATGATGATAAACCTAACAAGAGCTCTTTCATGGTTCTTCCTTTGTATGCTTCCCCTGGAAGTGGCCAGCTTTGCGCCTTCAAGGCTTTCTCTGGCCGCTCCACATGTTTCCAGCAAGTTACGTTTGCGTTCTTCCACTCTACCAGAGGATCTCTCGGTAGTGGAATCACCACCACCGCCAGTGGAGTCTACGGCATCATCCTTCTCCAATGCCACAGTGGAAGCAGCACTGCCCTTGGCTCCCCCCGAAGACAAATTGTCTCTGTGGAAACGACGATTGATTACCAGTGAAGATCCCTTGAGCATTCACAAATGGTCGTCCATTGTCTATTCGGCGTCGGCACTGGTCCTTTTGACCACGGGAGCTGTCGATTATTTGTCGTCGCCCGAAACCTTTACCGTGGTCCCATCAACCTTGATGATCCCCGCGTATACCTTTGCCATTTCCAATCTGGTCATGTGCATGGCATCGGTTCGCATGGCATTTCTTCATCGACGCTTTGATTTGACGGCCCGCAATGCCTTTTTGGGAACGGCCGTATCGTCGTTGTTTTCGGGATTTTACTTTTTGTGGACGTGTCCCTTTGGCCCGGAAATCTTCAACAACCAACTCGTCAATCAATCTTGTTTTGCCTTATTTCTCCTACAGTACTCAATACCGGATTCATCCTGGATACCCTACTGCAAATCGACGAGGTCGTGGAAGGACGACGAGATCGCAAATCAGGCGAGGACGACTACCAAGGACGGTACATTGTCGATGCATTGGGCTATGTCTTGCCCATTGCCTGGGGATTGCCCTTTATTCTAGGCACGGCCTATGTCGATGCGGTTCTGTACGATCGACCTTGGTTCTTTGAACAATGTCAATATATTGATCAAATGAGAGGATTTCCCGGTATACAGCCACAATTGTGTTATCTACAAGTCGCGGCCAGCTTGGCCGCCAGCTATGGATCGCTCTTTGTCACCTTGCGAGACAAGAAACTCATTACCAAAAATCAAGAATTGGCAGGAATCACACTCTTTTCCGTGCCAACCTTGATTTGGGCTATTTACGTGACAGCAGTCTTTTTCCGTTACCTCGAGTGGTAGTACAGTAAGATAGTACAAAGAGAAGATGTAAGAAGGGAGCCGTTGGCGGAGGACTGTTGTCATGGAAAGTGATTGCAGAACTTTGACAAGCAAACTCATGGCAGAAATCGTCATTCTATAGCTATACCTATGGTAGTGATGAGGATGGAAGCAACGACTTGCGCGATGCGGTAGGTTAGGATTGGAATGAGAGGAAAAGGAACATTTCCTGTCCTGAGGAAACCGGTGAAACAGTATAGTCTAGAGTGTTCTGAACTCTCCCGATATCCAAAAACGACAAGATGTTTCGTGCCAAAGGACGGTTGGAAGAGAGATTCGACTCGGATGGCCACTCCCTCTTGGGAAGGTGGGCTCGCTTATTCGCTGAACTCTTTTACCTTTAGTTACTGGTTCTACATTTTAGTGTACTTGGGCAGCGCAACATTTTCTTTGAGGCTTCAGGCGGGATGGTTTTGCAAGCAACTGTGCCGTGCTCCCTACTCCAAACCCCCTTTTAAAACAAAGTTGTACTGTGCTTGATGATGGCTCAAATTCATACGCGGGACTTCATGAGCCGTGCTGGAAGTCATAACATCTTCTCAACGGAGTTGCGAGGAATTGGCTTTTGGAGCCGATAGGACATAACCAAGGAGGCAGAATGGCAATCATCAAAAAACCCCAAACCATCTTGGACGCTTTCTGCAAGGCTGGTGCGATACAACTGCTCAAGTTGTGGATACATGCCTCTCTGCCCGCAAGTAGAGATTGATTTGCCTGTAATCCTTGGTGGCATTTCCCCCCTGCCAAGTGCTGTCATGCCAAAAATAATTCCTGCCTCTAGCAAGCTGGGTACCATGTAGCTAGTAGCTAGCAACAAGGCCTCACAAACCTAGCTTCAAAAGGGGTTCCTGGGAGCATTGCACTACAGTGGTTTCATGGCTGGTGAATAGGCGACAAACCAAATTAATAATTATGTCATGTGTTTGGGCAATGCTCACAAGTATACAGCCGCATAGATTAGTACCAGAGCAGACGGAAAGGTTGGTCGTTGGAACATCATAGACATTCCAACCAAAGTGCTTCCTTCTTCATAATATGGGGAGAGTATGACGCCACACAATGCATCAGGCAGGCTCCCAGATAAGGATGTGTTCATAACCACCAAACTGGTCAAGTTATCCAACAGAAGTAGTTCTGTGGGAAGGGTCCCAGATAGGTTGGTATTTTGCAGTTCAATCTCCTCAAGACTAGAGTAGTACCCGTGGTACGCAGTATAGGTACCCCTGGTACGCAGAACGGAGGTATCGGGCTTCTCATGTTCGTACGGCAACAAAGTAACGGTACGGGTATTGGTACGCACATCTGCCTGTTGGATTTTTTGGTAAAATCTACGGAAACAGCAATTTGAGGATAAAAATCAATAAAAGAAAGAATTGACCAACAGATTTATTTCTTGCGAGCGCACACGCATCCATCCCATTAGCGGAGGGAATGGCGTCACCGAAGAAGCCTTCATGCCAAAGATCGTCACTCAAGACCCGTTCAACAAAAGATACCAATCCATGCGACGAGAAAGCTTTCTCACAAACTTATTGAAGCCCACCCCTCACGGACTGTATTGGGCACTTCGATCGACATCAGTTAGTTAGTTGAAGGCACCTCGAAAACAAAACACTACGAAGATGAGATCCGCGGAACGCAAAGTGGCGGCAGTTCTGCTTCTGGCTTCCTTAGCTGCCGTTCATGGATTCCTTCCTCGGTTCACTCCGTCCGGTCTCGGTGGGGCCCTTTTTGCCAAGAAGAAAAAGGACAAGAAACCCAAGGAACCACCCAAATCTGCAGCTCCGCCACCAGGAGCCCCAAGACCGGGTGGGCCGCCTCCCTCGGGGCAATTTGTGACTCCCGCCCTTCAATTTGCGTACACCCAACCCCAAACACAACCCAAGCCAAATCCCAAGGCTGCCGCTGATGATACCAAAACGGAATCAGCCGATACAGACGCCAAAGTAGAAGACGCAGAGGCCGGAAACGACAAAGAGGATGCCAAAGCTGCTGATGCCAAGAAACTTTCGCCAGCCGAGAAATTCAGGTTGGAAGCTCAACGCCAGCAAGAAGCATGGCAAAAGGCTCAACAGGAGCGTCTTCGTCGTGAGCAGGAAGCATGGAAAAATGCCGAAGCTCTGAGACTTGAAAAACAGCAGGCATTCAGGGAGAAAAATGAAATGGAGCAAAAGAAACTCGAAGCAGACGCCCAAGAAAAGGCGGAAATGGAGCGTACGAAACTCGAAGCGGAACGCATCAAGAAAGAAGAAGAAGCGAGACTTCAAAATTTTAGGGAAGCCAAGAGGAGAATCCAGCTTCGAAAGGACAGGGAAGCTCGTGAAAAACTCGAGGCTCAGCAGGAACAGGAAACGCCACAGGCCGAGGCAGAACCTACCCAGCCTGAGATCATAGAGCAAGAAGAATCCACGAAGAAACCCGAAGCCGCACCGAAGAAACCCGAAACCGCCCCATACTTTTTCGCAGGCAACAAGGCTCAGGCTGACGCAAGCAAGAAACTGAAGTTGGAAGAAGAGTCTAAGGCTGAAGCTCAGAGACTTGAACAGGAAGAAACAGCTGCTAGGTTGCAGAAAGAAAAGGAGGAGAAGGAACAACTAGCAAAAGAAAAAGAGATTGCTGCAGCCGCGGAAGAAGCCGAGAAACAACGATTAGCTAAGGAACAAGAGAAGGCCGTGGAGGCTGAGCGACTACGTCTCGAAGAAGTGGCCAAGGCTGACCAAGAACGACTCAAACTCGAAGCGGAGGCAAAAGCAGAACAGGAACGGCTGCTGGAAGAAGAAGAAAAACAAAAGGCCGAACAAGAACAACTCAAACTCGAAGCCGAGGCGAAGGCCGAACAAGAACGACTCAGACAAGAAGAAGAGGCTACAGCTGAACAAGAGCGTCTCAGACTACAAGCAGAGGCTATGGCTGAAGAAGAACGACTGAGGCTTGAAGCTGAGGCAAGAGCCGAACAAGAACGACTTGAGGCTGAGGCAAGAGCTGAACAAGAAAGGCTTGCCGAACAAGAACGACAAAGACTGGAAGCCGAGGCAAGAGCTGAACAAGAAAGGCTTGCCCAACAAGAACAACTTAGGCTTGAAACTGAGGCAAGAGCTGAACAGGAAAGGCTCGCTGAAGAAGAACGGCAGAGGCTTGAAGCTGAGGCAAGAGCTGAACAAGAACGTCTTGAGGCCGAGGCAAGAGCTGAACAAGAACAACTGAGACTTGAAGCTGAGGCAAGAGACAAGAACGTGGAGGCAAGAGTGAACAAGAACGGCTGAGACTGGAGGCGAGGCAGCTGAACAAGAACGAATTGTGGCTGAGGCAAGAGATGAACAAGAACGGCTGAGACTGGAGGCTGAGGCAGCTGAACAAGAACGATTGTGGCTGAGGCAAGAGCTGAACAAGAACGGCTGAGACTGGAGGCTGAGGCAGCTGAACAAGAACGGCTTGTGGCTGAGGCAAGAGCTGAACAAGAACGGCTGAGACTGGAGGCTGAGGCAAGAGAGCAAGAACAGCTTGTGGCTGAAGCAAGAGCCGAACAAGAAAGGTTGAGACTGAAGCTGAGGCAAGAGAGCAAGAACAGCTTGTGGCTGAAGCAAGAGCGAACAAGAACGACTGAGACTGGAGGCTGAGGCAGAGAGCAAGAACGGCTTGTGCTGAGGCAAGAGCTGAACAAGAACGGCTGAGACTGGAGGCTGAGACAGCTGAACAAGAAAGACTTGTGGCTGAAGCAAGAGCTGAACAAGAACGACTGAGGCAGGAGGCTGAGGCAAGAGCTGAACAAGAACGGCTTGCTGAAGAAGAGCGACTGAGACTTGAGGCTGAGGCAAGCGCTGAGCAAGAACGACTTGTGGCTGAGGCAAGAGGAGAACAAGAACGGCTTGCTGAAGAAGAACGACTGAGACTCGATGCTGAGGCAAGAGAACAAGAACGACTTGTGGCTGAAGCAAGAGCTGAACAAGAACAACTGAGACTGGAGGCTGAGGCAGCTGAACAAGAACGAATTGTGGCTGAAGCAAGAGCTGAACAAGAACGACTAAGACTGGAGGCCGAGGCAGCTGAACAAGAACGGCTTGTGGCTGAGGCAAGAGCGGAACAAGAACAACTGAGACGGGAGGCTGATGCAAGAGAAGAAGAACGGCTTGTGACTAAGGCAAAAGCTAAACAAGAGCGACTGAGGCTGGAGGCTGAGGCGTTGGAAGAGGAGTTAAGGGCAGCAGCTGAAGCCGAACGACAGCGGTTGGAATTTGTTGCAAAGGCTGTGGAGGAAAGATTGCAGCAAGAGGAAAAGGATGCACAAGATCCTGAAGATGCTGAAAGATTGGAATTTGTGGCGCAGGCTGTTGAGGAAAGACTGCAACGAGAACAGGCAATGCAGGAAGCTAAACTGGCGGAAGAAATGTCGCCAGTGCAACCCGCAAGACCATTTTCTGATGCGTTTTCCCAAAACTCGGCCCACCAAAAAGTCTCATTCACTGGCTCTTCTCTGACTGCTACAGGTGGTCCTCCAAGTGCAGCTTCAAGGGTACAACCACCTCTCCAACCGGAGCCGCAGCAGATGGCGTCACCCGCTGCACCCGTGCAACCAGGGGTGCCTTTTCTGAATGATCCCCTTGGTGGTGGCCGAGACACAGCCGCATTCTTTGACCGCTACAACCAGGCATACTTGACGCAGAAAGCGCAAGGCAACCAAATGCAACAGGAGCAGGTGGAGCCGCCAGCGGATGGGGTTAGTGAGGATGGAGGAGCGATTAGTGACTACAAGGCTTTCTAGTGTGATGAAATTGCAGAATCCGACGACAATGTCAGTCAACCTGGCGAGAATCGCAATGTCAACACCTAAGGATATTTCTTTGATCGTGAGTTGGCTGATTCCTTGTCTAAGGATGAAACGAGACCATGTTGTGGAACCTACAAAAGTGTAGTCTACGCAAACTGGTCCAGCTAGCTAGCGCTGTTGAATACATTTATTAGAGTTTCTTATTGCATTGACGCTGTTCGTCCCTAGCTACCGTACGTGGACGAGTTCGGCCTGTCCGCTTCCTCTTAGTAACTGCACTTCATACGCGCTGGAGGGTGCGAATGTCCACTACCGGTACCAGTAAAAGAACCTCCATTGAGGCAGCGACACATGTGGCCGGCCCAGAGTGGATACGATTCCTCTGTGGGCATCGGCACAAGCGGAGCAAGGGCGTCAAAGATTCGCCCATTCGTTTGTCAATGAATGACTAAAAATCAAACTGAGGGCGTGCCTCACGGAGACACCGTAGTTTTCTGACCGAACAATTTTGTTAGTTGCTCTAAGCTCTCTTCTAGTTGTTACTGTTGCTATTGAGATACTACTGAAAAAGTGGGTGTGGGCTACCAGCTTTAGCTACTGGCATCAAATTCTAGTACAGAGGTACAGGTTGAATCCCTAATCGCGAATCCCCAACACACTCCTGTGGTCGTCGAGCTTGTCCTAGTCGTCGACCATGCTTACTTACTTACTCCGCTTTCGCTTAGCGCTCCTTCTTTGAACGGACCTTCTTGTCCGGCCGTGACCCTCCTACTGAGTGCCCTGGCTCTGAGTGTTCCACACACCCATCAACTTGTCCACATTCTGTTTGAACAGTCGACCTTGGTTTGGCTTCGTCCAGAAGTCCGCAACCATATCATCAGTTGGACACCAGTCCACACTGATCTCCTTCTTTGCGACTCTGTCGCTCACAAAGAAGTACCTAATGTTGATGTGCTTCGTTCGTTTACTACTAGAAGCTTTGCCGTTCTTCTCTAGAAGTATGGCACTCTTGTTGTCCTGATAGACTATAGTTTCTTTAACTACATAGCCTTGTTCCCGAAGGAACTGCCTCGTCCAAAGGATCGATGACATCAGGTCATCAACTGCTACGAGTTCACTCTCAGTTGAGCTTCTCGTGTTCAACTTCTGTTTCGTCGAAGTCGATAATGGGTAACCGGTGCCCATGGTCAAACCACCTCCGGTATGACCCCTCATGTTTGGATGGACTGCGAAAGAACCATCAACATACCATTTCAATATGCCACTTCCGTCGGCTTTGAGAACTAATGGTAGTTTTCTAGTACGCCTAATGTACTGCATGAGGTGGACTAGTTTATCCCAATTCTGCCTATCCGGTTCCTTGACTCTAGTCGTGAGGAACGATATCGCCGTGCCTGTGTCTGGTCGGGCTCTCTTCGTAGCGAACAACACCTTAGCCACCAGGCTGTGAAAGGTGTCTGCCTTGCTCGTTGGGAGCTTCTTGCAGGATTCGTCTACTGTGAATAGGCCTTTCGGGGCTGCACTACTTCTAGTCTTCGTGCCCCCTTCCTCTGGCGATGCCTTCTCAAAGGCTTCCAGGATTTCATCAACGTACTTGTATGCGACGGGATACAGCTTACAATTCAGCTTTACAGCTTTACAATTTGCAGGCTTATTCTAGAAAATAATCAATAACTGCTCACTTATTTGGAAATACAAACTTTACATCTCTTAGATCTTTAGATTAATCAATGCACAATGGTATTGTCGCATGGTAGCATGCGAGGTTATGAGATGTTACTCATGCTTATTCTTATACGTCTATCCCTTATGGTTGTCAATGGAATGAGCTATCCCCTGGTGCAGAACCCAATCTGCATCGGTAGTCCTTCCCCTTGTTGCAACTTGATCCCCTTGGATTCGCTCGTAAGCAATCCCCTTGTTCTTAATCCTATTGACGATCGTAGTCTCAATGAGGAACCATTTGATTCGCTCGTAAGCAATCTCCTATTTCATCCCATCGTCGATCGAAATCGCGATGAGGATCCTACGTTATACGTATACGGTGGACTCCTATGGGAGTCCACCTTTTACTCGATCGATGCAGGAACCACTACTACTATTGCTTCTACTGCTACTACTGTAAATGCTAATGCTGCTGATATCTCTATTACCGGTGGAGCCTTGCCTCATCTCATCGGTCACGACAACAGAGGTCGCGATCGAGTTAACAGAATTCATCGAAAAATGAACGCTGACTGCATATATGAGGCTCGGCCTGTGTGTCATGCCTTGAGTCATGCTTCGAATGGCTCCATTTGCGGTTTGAACTGCCTGAGTCATGCGTGCCTTATATCTTCTTCACAAACTCCTCACTTTTTCATTTTTATTCGAACGTACGTGAAGAACAAGACGAGCGACGATGGACCGAACACCAAGATCGATCGGCAGTTGTCATTGGTCTCTTGCTGCCTGGGACTGGAATCGGTCGTTGTTGCTGGCTTGCATTTAATTATTCGAATTCAAACTGGCTTGCAGTTGGTCGTTTACCTTCATCGTGGTCGAACAGTACAGATCGTACGGAGTCGATCACTCGCAATGCCACAGCGAGTTCTCGTCGTTTGAATCCCTCACGTCGTTCGGATCCTTCGAAGCTCCCTTCGAAAGCTCACAAACTCCAGCTTCGCTTGACTCGATTGACTGGATATCCACCGGCCTCCTCTTGTTGCCGCTCCTGTTGCCGCTCCTGCTATTGTTGCCATTGCCATTGCTCCTCTTTTGTTGATTCTCACTTGATGGACCTTGACGACGCTTCCTCTGCCTCAGCATCTTCATCTTCAACAACAGCAGCACCAGCACCAGCATCCTTGTTCAGTCCACAAGGCTTCAGACAAGCCTTCTTTGAATCTGATCCAGTCATCCCACCATCTGATCCTCCAACCATGACTACAGCACCCTTGACTACAGCTCAATTCCAGGAGCTCCTCCAACACATTGGGAAATCCAAAGAAAAGACCAAGCTTACAGAAGTCCCTCGGCTTGGAGGTATCAACCACACTGGAGCCTGGACAGGATCTGGCTCAGATGGACTGGGAAATGAACCTCAAAGCACCCTATGCCTCAGGGGTTTTCATGGAGACGACCATCTAAAACATCACACCACACTCCAGCCAATTGAATTGGCATGCAAGAAAGGACTGAAGGATTCCCCCAGTCTCCTCTGCTCTACTTTGACTGAGTCCAATGCCTCTGAATCCCATGTGTTAGCCTCTCTTATCGCCTTTGAAAGTATGATGACTGAGCATGGAATGGAAGGGATCTTTGAGCTTGTTGTTGGTGATCTTAATACTAAATTAACACCATTAACAAAATTAACATGTTCACCGCTCCGGGGCAGGTCTCAGAATCTATGATGGACAGATGGCATCAGGATCTTACAGTAAATGGGGTTGGATTCATCGATACCAATAAGACTCTGAAGCAACACTCTGTTTGCCAGTATGATCTAACCAACCTTGCCTGGTCGGGAAAGGCTGTCTTGAACTCTTGCACTGATGCCCTCCAGGAGGAATTGAAATCATATGTCCCTCGAGCCAAGCACAATGGGCCCAGCTTCTCTTGGCTCTTCTGCAGAAGATTTACCGACCTTCTCTCTCTT
>CAICTM010001157.1:0-35524 GCA_903772945.1 Seminavis robusta | reverse complement strand
CAAAGCAATCGACATGCGCTTCTATTGGATCAGAGATCGCATACAACAGGGCCAATTCCTAGTATATTGGCGCCCGGGCAAAGAGAATGATGCTGACTACTTCAGCAAGCATCACCCGACGACTCACCACATTCTCAAACGCCCACGATATCTCCAGCCCATACCTGAGTAGAGGCTGAGGGTGTGCTGATTCCGGCCGTCTGACGGTCAACCGTCAACCAGAATCTAGCCTCCACCCATCTACAGATCTACAGATATACAGAGACAACAAAGTAGCTTTTCCTCATAATCTTATAACATCATTCGTAATACATCTATCGCTACCTTTAGTCTCTTCAACAGATATCACCTCATTCTTTGCTTAAGCCTGGCCCCGGCTGGCTTCCGTAGATAATTTCCCTACTCTAAACCCCCCCTACCTCATTCGTGCCTCTTTGTTGACACATCCTGTCATCGAAGCCTCTCAGAACCTCAACCACGCCAGTATCACCCAACAGCGGCCACTCACCTCCAGGCAATGCACCTATTCATTCAGTCGGTTCTAACATGCCGGAGCTTCCTTTTAACAAATCAGAGTTCCCACCTTTCGAGGAGATTACTCGTGATGCTTGCATTGCCAGCTTCTTGACAGACGAAGCACTTTGCAATCTCACCTTGAGAGGCAATGATGGGGTCTCGGTTCGCGCCAATAGATTTTGGCTAGCAGCAAGAAGCAGAGTCTTCCATAGTATGCTTCTGGGTGCATTTGCAGAAGCAAACTCAGATGTGATCCATTTGGATTACAAAGGTTGCGTTTTGAAAGCACTTGTTGAGTACATAGTAACAAATTCACCTGGAGTGCTTCGAAGCGAAGGAGATGGAACTGATGAAGGCGACTTTGTTTCACTAATTGCTGCCGCCATGTTTTTCGAGCTTCCGGATTTGTGTGAGAAGGTTTTCAATCACATATCTCATGTTCTGTCTAAGAACCATTCATCATTGATTGCCATTTTGGAAGCATGCCAGCAAGAAGGCCCAGCAGTTCCAGCTCAGCTGAAAGAATTAGCTGTCTCATGTCTTGTCTTGAATATGGATGCCTTTGACATGACTGCTATTTCACTGCTGAGTGCTGACTCTCTGGAAGAACTTCTCAAGTGTGATACTGTTCACATTAGTGAATTCAGGTTCTTTGAGCTTGTTTCACATTGGGCCAATCAGAACCAGGAATACCATGGTTGTATGGTTGCTGGCGGTGAGTTACCAGAAGTTGTTGCCTCTCAGTTGGTGAAGAAGCACATCCAGTTGGATTGGATTGACCCAGAGCTCTTATCCACCACAGTCAAGTCATCTGGTTTAGTGCCACCAGAACGTCTCTTGGAAGCCTTCGAAAAGCAATCTATGACGTCAAAGGAGCAACATAGTGTGGTCTTCAACAGAGCCCGTGGACCTGTTGTCTGGAAAAACTCGCTGACAACTGAATCCAGCATGCCCAAACATGTGACTGCATCAGGGGCATCTGATTTCCTTGAATATCCTCCAATTTCATGTGGTAGGCATGAATGGACTCTTGATGTTGTTGAGAAGAGCCAAGGCGATTGGATAGGAATGGCCATTGGAAACACTTGCCAGCTGGAATGGCTTGGGAATCAAGAGGGTGGATGGGCTTTAGGTGTTGATGGAAGGGCATGCCATAATAAGAAGACACTGTCCAAAGGCCATCCAAGGTTCAAACAAGGATCAAGAGTTACCTTGACATTGAATTTGCTGCCAAATGAGGAGAGGAATGGGACACTCTGCGCATCCATAGATGATGGTAAGCCTTTCATTGTCTTTGAAAATCTTCGAGATGAGCTACATAGTGGGAATGGAGGCTTTGTGCCAGCTGTATGGCACTTCTCCGGGGTCAAACTTCGCCTTGTTCAAATCAAACAACTAGAAGATTGAAGGCGAAGCCACATTGTTTGTTGGGCCTCCTGGCTGGTTAGCTTGCTGGAAATGGGAAGGTATACACAGTGTAAATAAAGGATGTCTTAGTTATTAAAGATATGCAAACATTCAAATTGACACAGGGTCACCTGTAAAGAGAGGTCTCCTCCAATCTCGAGTCAACGGATCCTTGGTTGCCATTGCAAGATACAATCACCAAAAGACATGCGGTGCCGTATGAATCCAACATCAAACCATGCAGCTATGGCCCCAAAGCAGTTCTTCGTGATACCAGGTACTGTTCGCTGGAACTTCAAGAGTTACTCTTACTTCAGCTGGGTAGCTTTGCGCGTTTTGTAAAACATTCTCCAAACAACATATACTGCCAGAATCAACAGTGGTGGGATGAAGATAACCTTTCAATTACCATGGTGTCTTATCCGTGGAGAACGGCACATAGACACCAATCTTTGTCAAGGTGCCAATACCTGTAACTGCCACTCCCAATGGTTGCAGCCAATCTCCAATCTGAAGAGAGCCTGACAGGGTTCGGCTTTCCCTCAAGATAGATCAAGTGATCTCGATACACTCCAGAGCTGCATTGTCATCTGTGTGGAGGACCAAGAGCCCGACCTCTTTGGTTGTATAATAGTGCCTCATACACTGTTTGATACTTTGATTGACCAGTGAGAATCAAAGCCCACTTTTAGCCTCTCTATGGGCAACAATCCCTTCCCAAACACATTAACCTTGGTGATGAAAATCAGATGAGTCCACCTGCTGAGGTGGAATCTTAAGAGTGAATGTGACAGCACGATCTTTGGCCAATACCTACTTGTCGGCGTACATGTGCCGGGAGTAAGGTCAATTTCTTCAGGAAATTAATCCCATGTGCCGGCTAGCTAGTGGCTATTGTCATTCAAGATGCTCGACGATGGCGCAGGCTGATGTGCTTTGCAACCCAGGCTACTAATAGAACTGAAGGTAGGTGAACCGCAATGTTTCAGGAATTTCAGCAGACCATGCCGTTATCTATCTAGCTGGTTTCAGCTTGTGCCATCGATGCAAGCTGTGCCAGTGAGGTCGGTTTCCATTCCGAGTTTTGAAGAGCAAAAGCCACATCAGACTCCAAGTAGATCGGAGTCTTTCCAAAGAGGAAGATTGGTTTGCCATCTTTGGTTGCATTGGGCCCCATGCGAGGCTGAAACACAATGTTGTTCTCGCTGGCAAACCCTTCAACCACTTCACGAAAGGTCGGCATGTGCCCATCAATGTTGCGTTGAGCCGCCCGGATTCGCGCTTCAACATCTATGTTGTGGGTTGAACTATTGGCCATGCCCGTAGCATCCATTCGCAGCAAGGCTTCGTTTGCACGTTCCCGTTCCTCGCGTACCCGTCTCGCAAGAACAGCACGGTAATTCGTAGCCGTTGGACGAAGCTCGTCGATTTTGTTGGGTTGAGATTGTCCCGCAGCCTGTATCATCAAGACTACAGCAAAAAATATGGAGCAGACGCTCTCGTCGTGTTGAAGGCATTCGTGTGACTTGGTATTCTTTCCCTTTTGGCCCGATTGGTTGGCCAAACTCAGCAGACGGCAACGCCAGTCAATGTACACTCGGGCTGCCTCCTTCCACTGCGACGGCTCTTGATGTAGCCATGCCTGCATCCTCTTTACCCATCGAGACAGCAACTCTCCTTCGATAATGCTTAGCAGATCGTTGTCCCCAATCAACCCAGTTGCGTGCAATTCCAGAGTCATGTCAACAAGGCTCCAATCAAACGAAGGACATCCCGATTCTGTTGCAGCACTGCGAAAGGCGCTCGAGGTTGCCGATGCGACAGATTTCGCAACCCGTATGACAACGGAGGTCGACACCAATGACTGTAGCGCATCCCTGGGGAGTACACTGCACCACGGTCCAACAGTTTGCAGTACGGCACGACAGAACGCCTGGTCGTCAGCAATGCTCTTATGGAGGAACGAAACGGCCGACTTGAGTTTCCGTTTGCAATCTGAAAGCAATGTCGGCAAGATCGAAATGTGATCGAGATGCGGAATCCAAGGTAGTATCCACAAACTGGGGCGATCCATCAGTGCGGTGCCGGACTGATCCAAACTTGGTTTCCAGTAACTTAGGGCTCGCGCCAACCTGGAGTATACTGCCCTGTGGATAATCTGTTCCTGAACGAGATCCTTCAGTTGCCCTGTTGAGTCATGCTCTTGGTCATCTGCGCGTCCGGATGGAAAGATCTGTCCCTCATTCTCCTCTCGGTCTTCGCTCATCCGAGGCTGCTGCGGAGTAGCAATGGCAGCAACTCGACGACAAAGATTTTCATAGAGCTGCAATCCAGATTCTGTGTCATGAACTGGATCCCATCGAGAAGACTCAAGGGCTTTTTTCACTCTGGGCAGCAACTGTGACGTGAAGATGGTTTGCATCATGGTTGTTGCATCCTGTGACTTTGACGACGGGTATTGCTCGCAAGAACCAATAATGGCATCCATGGCGTCGCTGTTGCTTGTTGCATCGGCTTCAAGAGGATCCCAGTGCTCAAGGCGTGCCTGGATCATGGGTTCTAGCAACGAGGGAGCCAGCACTTCAAAGAATCGCAGTCTTGCAAGCTCTGCAGGAGTGAATGAGTCTTGTAGATCCCGTACCAACGATTGCACTTTGAGAATGTCCTCAGAGCTGTTCTTGCTGCTGCTAGCAGTCTTGCTGACAATGTCTTCAATTTGGTCGACTGTTTGCAGCACTATTTTGAGTTTCTGGACACGTTCTCGATGATCTTGCATTCTTTGCTCCATGCTGGCAATGTCGGATTGCAGACTTTCTACCTTTTGCTTGGTAGAGCGGACAAAGTGGGAGCCCGAATGGACCTTGTTTTCATATGTGTTGAGCAACAACGACACGTTATGGAGTAACTCTTCTCCCAAGGGCACTTCTTTGGGGACATCGTCGTTTTGTGTTGTCGGGGCTGTGGTGGAAGGCCCTCTCATGTCAATGACTACAGAAGAGCCGGCACCTTGCTTTTTGAGAAGCTCCTTATAGGGAATGACGGTCCGTCGTTGTCGTTTTCGGGATTTTTGACTTTGCTTGGAGCCTCGCTTCCACGCCTTTTGTTGCATGATATCTTGCACGCTCGGCAAGGCGGAACTCTGGTTGTTGTTAGTTGATTGTCCGTTGGCTGTTTCTGCAGACTTTTTCTTCCTTTTAGCCTCTTCTTCCTTCTTTTGTTTCTCCAGATCAATCCCTCTCACTTCAGCTTCAATCTTTTGATTGTTCTTTAATTTCGTGGCTTCTTTGAAATTTCCATATCCCAATCCCAAGTTATTGGGACGCACAACCACTTCGACGGGGCGTGAAATACCCTTCTTGGCGGGACCTTCGACCTCTACTTTGCCCCCTGTCTTGTCAACAACGACTGTCTTCTTCTTGAGACGGGTAGATCCGAGGCCACCACTCCCCTTGTACCCCATTTTTGCGAGAAGCTTCATTCCAATTCCCTTTGTGTGTTTCTCCCAAGTTCCAAGGTTGGGATCTTTGGCAAAGGTAGGCTCTGGTTTTTGTTGTTGTTTGGTACCAAAGGAGGCACCAAACGCTGTTGGCATTCCAAGGCCACCTTGCATGCCCAAGCCGGCAGGTGCAAACATGGGAGGTGCTGTATCTTCATTCTTCTTCTCATTGTCGTCTCTCGACGAAGCCGAGAAACCGAGGCCACCGCCACCTGCCTTGTGAAAGCCCAGTCCTGCCGATGACGATGCAGCTGCGAATTGTGGTTTGCTGCGATCAGCAGCATTAATAGTGCTACTCAATGGTCTGCGTTCTTTTTCTCCTTTCCCTCGTTTCAAAAGGCTCGCAAAATATTCATCCGCAGCCTCTCGCTTCTTGCGGAGTTCCTCGGCTCTTGCGATATCTTCCTTGGTTTCAGTATCGTCCTCTTCGGCAGCTGTTTCCTCCATCTTGGTTGGCTGAGCGGTTGGCTCTTCCTGCTCCTCTTCATTGCTTTCATCATCGCCACCGTCATCGTCTTCGGCTTTATTTTTGGAACCAAAGATGTCATCGTCGTCGTCATCCTCATTCTTATCTTTGTTGGATTTGACAAATTGAGGCGCTATATTGAATCCACTGTCTTCCTTCCGGTTTCGACGGCGTGTGTACGAATCATGATTGTCGTCGTCGTAGAAAACTCCATAGATGGCCTCTTCTCGAGCTCTGTGTCGATGTTGACGCCGTTTGTTCTCGTCAAAGAGATCTCTGTCGCTGTCACTGCTATCGCCTCCGCCGTCGTCGGAAGAATCGGCCATGGTCAGAAGGTCTGGATACGGAGTTAGTTGTTGAAACGTTTGGTTTGGTTGGATGCTGGTGTTTGGCGTTTGTTGGGAGCTGGGGAGCACCTTTCCCGTGATCAGTTTACAGCCTTAATGGCTTCTTGATGACCCATCTGGGACCCGCCAGTCCCACGCTACAGTTCCGGTACCCGTCACGACTTCGAGGGAGCTCGTCCTGCCACCAGCTAGCTACCGGCAGTAGAGCGGCTGATTGAGAAGCTATCCAGGACCAAGGCACTGCATATGCCCAACAAGGCCAAATCTCTTGAGCCGGAGAGATGCAATGATCACTGGAGCAACCTGCCATATGCACCCTGTGCTTCCCTGCAGTAGCTACGAGCTAGCTAGCTAGAAGGGAACTTCATGACTACCAGTACCACGCGCACTGTTTGAATGTTCTGGTTCACCGTAGATCACCTGAAATCAGGCAGAAGTGCTACTAGCTACATGTGGAATCTGAAGTGACTGAATCAACGTGGTAACTACGATATTACCGGTACCGGTATACAACATGTTGTAGAGTACTAGTAGTTTGAAAGGGCCTGCACGATGGCAGCCAGCAGGTTCGAAGGGAACTCACCGTATTGGCGACTCATCTATCAGCGTACAGGTGCAAGTCTAAGAACAACAAGACAGACACAGGCAACACTAGCTAGCTAGCGAAAAGCTTTGGTTGGCGGTAGCTTCTTGTTCGGTTGGCAGTAGCTTGTTCTTTTTGATAAATTCCAAGTTGACCCGAATTCTGACGGCAACCAACTTGTTTGCATGAGTTCTCAAGCCACCATTCATCTGGGATCAGATCACTTCCTTTCACTTCATTCACCCCTCTTGCTTCATTCGCATAAAACAAAACCATCAACTCCTCAGAAGTACTTGTGACAATGTTATCGAAAGAACTTACCACCGAACCCGCACACTACCACACAGCAGCAGACCATAACAAACGAAAATCAAAGCATCGCCTCCTCCGAACAAAGCTATGAACGTGTATAGAAGCTCCCTCTGCAGCCTGCACAAAGACCAGAACATGCTGGAACCCAGCAATTCTTGTTGCGACGACGAAGACTTGTCACATCATATTGCCTTTGACGACAGAGATTTGATAGCTGACAAGAGGGCCGCCAGAGGCCCACCACCACCCCTGGGTCCCTTTGCAGCAGAAACAATGGGCCTCTCAGGATCCCTAGACCTGGCTTCCCTTTCTTTCTGTAGCAATATGGACCTTATTTGTATTTCCGATGGCACGTATTGCAGCAACGAGAATACCATCCGCAATCGGCTAATAGATATTGCTCTTCTTAATCGCCGTGCTGCCGTACAACTCAGGGTTCAACCTCTGGCAGACATTTGCTGCTCCAGCAGTAACAAGGTGAGCGACAGTGTTGAGAGTATCTTGAAAGCAGTGGAGTGTAAAGATCCATCCTGGGCCGAGAGCTCCTTCCCAGGTTCCGCCCATGTTGAATGCATTGATCAATGCTGCACGTCACCTCAACAAGGAGGCCGAACAGATTGTGACTTGTGTACTGAACAAAGCGGTCAACAAGAGCTGTATGCTTCTCACAACTCTGAAGATTTATCATCATTGTCTTCTATCAGTACATGTACCTGCAGTAGTAACGGCACAATCCCTTCCTGGTCGTTTGTGCAGCTGGGAGAATCTTTGTGCGCCTCTGAGGTGGCAGCGGCAGAAGACCACGGTTCAGAACCTTCCTACTGTGATTCCACGATCCCTTCGTGGTCCTTTGTACTACTGGGAGATTTGTTGGATCAACAGGGGTGGGATCAGACAGATTTAGAAGCATAAACTAGCTAACTGCAGTAGAATCTAGATGGCTAGCTACTAGTAGGGG
Organism: Seminavis robusta; assembly: GCA_903772945.1. Lineage (NCBI taxonomy): Eukaryota > Bacillariophyta > Bacillariophyceae > Naviculales > Naviculaceae > Seminavis > Seminavis robusta. The sequence goes on along the minus strand of CAICTM010001157.1, from coordinate 27,439 downwards.
AGGTACTCGTAGTGAGGAATACATGTACAGCAACAAAAAACATTGGTTAGGAAAGTTTACGAGCTACCAATACAATGAGAAAAAAATTTGCAATTTGGATGTCGAGATGAAGCTTCATCCGTCTTCTGTTTTGTCAAAATAGATCACTCTGTTACTGACTCCTTTTTCATCCTGTTCACTGGCACCTGTTCCACCAATTTTGCCTTTTCTACAAAATTTGGAAAATCCCTGTGAACCCATTTTGCAGTGTTGCCAATGGCGTCGTCTGGCGCCGATCATGTTCCCTCCTTTCTCCCCTTGCCTGTAAGACTTCTTGCTGTAGGTAGTTAAGGTGTGGCTGTAGAATAACCTACTGGAATAGCCAAGACTGATTGCGATCCCTACCGTCTCACTTTTCTGTCTGTAGAGCTCCCTATTTTGTTGGGGGGGGCAGTATCAAATGACCCCTATTTCATCTCAGAAGCCCACCTTGGCAAATGATGACAAGAAGATAGGTTTCAATTGCAACCATTCCTTCAAGCTGAATCTTCCGATATAGGATCATGGTGGCAATCACACAACCATTCTCAAGGCAGCTGATGATATCTGATGCATCAAACTGTCTCAGTTCTGCAACAGACCCCAAGATTCAAAAAGTACAGAGACTGAATGCTGATGGTGTTTATTAGCACTTCAAAAGATAAAGACCAAACTAGGCCACCCCTCTGGCTTGTCTATATCCACATTGGCCTCCCAGAATATCCATAAATGGAAAGCTCCATCTGGAGCAAATGGCAAGGCACCTGGTCTTCCCTGTTCTCAGGGCACTAGCAGTTTGAACAAAAGTAGATATAGTACCAGTACCTCCGGTTGTGCAATAGTCTACTGGATCCAAATAAATAGTTAGTGCATGTATGTCATACCGGTAGGTACAGTATCGCATACCAGTAACACTGCCTTTCATGTCTCTGCTCGTGCTGGTGTCTGCCCCCCCCCCTAATTTGACCCATACAATATACGAAGCTTACTGTACCGGTAAGTACAGTTGTCCTGTTTCAAAACGCTTTAAAAACAATATTATTGCAGTTACAGCTCCGAGTGCTGATTGTGTGTGACAACCAAGCCGAGGGTGCATTTGAAACCGTTGACGAGAAGCACGATCGATCTATCCAATTGACCTCCCGTGCTCAAGGTGTTTTATCCGACCGACGAATAGCCAAGTCCCCCATCAAAAAATTGGTGAGCTGGTGTTGTCATTGTGTTGCCAGTGACAAACTCGGAGCTTTATTTCCGTCGGATACCCCTCTGTCGTTTCCTCCACCACAACAATCTACTAGCTAATACCAACCATGGCGTCTGCAGTTTTAGAGAACGTCCAGACAACTCTGGCCGATGCAGGCAATGATGTGAATGTGACTGCTGCCTTTCGGGACAGTCTGTTGTTCGAGTACCAAACTGTAACCTCCACCGACAACATGGCCGCTATTCCCCGCTTTGGCCACGGCAGTGATTTCAGCATGCTCTTTGTCACGGACGATGGTGGTCAAGCCCAAGAAGACTACATCAAAGGTCTCTTGTTCGTGGGGATCTTTGTCCTGGTGGTTTTTGGAATATGGTCGTTGCTGCTCATTGGATTCAAACTCTGGAGCATTTGGTCTACTATTCCGGGATATTTCGGGGGACGGCCCTTTACACTAAAAGCCGAAGATCCTACCAAAGAACAACTGGGACGGTTTGCCACAAAGAACACCCGCAAACGCATTGTTTTCATGGTGGCCGGACTCTTTGTCGTCATTTTCTCCATTCTACTGGTCACCAAGGGCTTCCAACAAGTTGAGGAAACACGCGTAACAGCTGATGTGTCATTGGATAGTGCGCGGCTGCTGGTGGATGAAGCCTCCTTGCTGGCGGTGGATTTGCGGGATGTGGGACTCTCCGCCATTGAAGTGAGGGATGAGCTGTTGATTGAGCTAGAAAAAGAACGGCTCTGTCCGCAAAATCCTAATTACATTGTGGAGGACGAATTCGCATCTGCCATCAATGATAATGCTGGAGCAGCCATTGATTTGCTTTCTGCCTTGGGAGAATTTGCTACTCAAGATATTCGACAAATGGAGGATGGGTTGAGCACAGCGGACAGCATTATTGACCAGGTGGATGCCAATGTGGAGGCGGTTGCGGAGAATGAATGGGTTGGTGTTGCCTTTATCCTCCCTATTGTGTTCTTGGCATCGCTACTGATGGCTGGGACCATGGCAGCCCACTGGGACGTGACCAATGGTTGCTATGAATTCGCGCTCACGTGGATCGTTTCGCCTCTCTTTATCAGCTGGATTGTGATATCCTTTATTCTTTGTGGCGCAATGGCCTTGTCTGCCAGTGCCAATGCGGATTTTTGTGCAGGACCTACCCATAGAGGTGGTCCTGACGAAACCATTCTCTGGAGCATTCAACGTGCTGGTCTGGACAACAACGCCATTGAATATGAAATTGCTAGGTTCTATCTTCTCCAATGCACTAACGAAGCAGAAGTGGATCCGTTCTTGTTCTTGAGAAGACACGAAGCCGAGTTGGTAAGCAGCTTGTTTTTATTGTCTTCTGGTTGGGGCTAATTTCATGCCTTTTGACCTTGTCATTGAATACGTCTCCTCACCGCTACTTCTCCTCACCTCAGACAAATGCTAAGGCCATTGTGGAAGAACTGAAAGAATCTATCGCCAAGGTGGATGTAGAGACACTGTCCTTTCAATGCGGACGTGACTTTGAGCCTCTGAGGTCTTCTCTGGATACTGTCAGGGCCATTTTGGATGCTCTGGAACAGGCCGCGGCCAAAGGACTGCAACTGCTGAGTTGCGAGCGCATTGTACCGATCTATGCGGATGTCGTCTACGAGGGCACGTGCAACCACAGCGTCACTGGTTTGACATGGATGTTCTCGAGCCTGCTGGTGATTAGCACCATGGGAATGATTATGATCATGTTGCGCTCCTCCTTCAAGGCGGATGTCATTCTGGCTGACAACTTGGAACCCACAGACGAAGACAGCGAGTTCCATTCCATGCATCGCATGGGTGGCAAGGGCACCAGCAGCAGCGACGACTATGATGGGTACGACGGAGATGTCAATGATGGTCCGGATGGGAAAGAACAATACAACAAATCACAGCGCAATAGTGCAATACGGTACCAGGACGCCAGTGATGCAGGTAGCGTATATACGGATGGCAATGGCGACTTGCATGTGATTGAAGTGGATCCACAAGAAGTCTTGCGAAAGACCAGCAGCCCGACGCTGTACGAGCTGGAAGAGAGCAGTTTTGACAGCCGCGGGCACCCCAAACCGAGTGCACCTTTTGAAGGTCGCTATCGCTATGACGATGATTATCTGGTGGCCTAAGTTTATGTGACTGCTGGTAGGGAGATCAGAATCAGATCACCGTGTTAGTGGCGGTGTGTACATTTGAGCATGAATGCATAGATATGAGACTACGCAAAAGGTAGGGCTAAATGGTGTTTCATAAACCAAATTGCAATTCCAATTCTCCTTCTACTATATTTCTACTTTTGCGAAAGTTCAGTATCGTATGCCAGAGTTTGATCTTTGCCGTGCAATTTTGCTCATCCAGTAGAGTGCGGCCACATGTGTGCCGATGGTGAGATGACGTTCCTTCTTGGCAAAGCGTGTTCTGTTGTTGGAGTAACGAGAAAGCCCATGTGAGTGTTGTCGCCAAGGTCACTGCACATTTCCAAAATAAGCGAGAGAGACCAACTTACATTATATAAACAGCCAAGGGCCAAAATCTCCAACTCATGACGACAGATTGCCCCGTTTTTTGCAAGGATCGATTCCATGCTTTGGGAAGCTCTTGTACCGCCGCTCCCGCCATGTCGAGCACCACATGCATGAGGAAGAGCATGGGTGGCTGGGCAATCAATTGGTCCACTAGTACTTTCCAAGAAGTGGACCCAGCTTCCCTCTCTAGCCACTGATTCCAGAAATGCGTCAAGGGGCCACCTACCAGTCCTCCGTAGAGGGCAAAGGCGGCAATCTCGGCCAATTGTTGGAGTTTCGTGGCGGTTGGCGGTTTGTTGCCTGAGGGAGAAGGACCTTGTGGATTGTTATCGTTGACATGGCTGAGGAGAGAACCCAGAGCACTGACACACGCACAAGTGATAGACTTGGTGACCAACGGGTTCTTTTCCAGTCGGTCTTGGTAACCTTTCAAAAGAATTTTCAGAGGATTGCCAGGCTTGGGCGACGAGGGCACCTCGAGCAGGTCCGAATCTAATTCCTCCTTGTCGTCATCACCGTCAAAGTTAAAGCTGGCAGCAGGATCCATGATGGCAACAGAACTGGCCAGCTAGCTAGCAGCTAATATGATAGTAGAAACAAGTCTCTCTTGGACTTCCACAAACGAGGTTCACGACGAAACCTCATGGTCGATGTTACGTCTCCTGAGACGACGCTCCTTTAGGTTACCCCCTCAGTTGCACTCTGAAATCGATTGGCTCGCGTTTACTGTGTAAATTAGTGTACCCGCACTTCAGTTGCAGAATCAACGGTCATGTGTATCGTTAAGTAAAAAGTTCCCTTTCGAAAGATTTAGATTGATTCGTGGATAAAAATAACTTTCTAAGGTTAAGGTTAAACTAATCCAATCGCATGCGCACCTCTCCACTAATACGTACAGGTCCAGCCAAGTCCATTGTTGAAGGTGCAGCACTGACTTCTCTCCCTCATTGAATTGCTATGGCAAACAGGAGAGAAATCCAAGCTTGGCCGACAAGAGTACCACGTATCGGTAGGAAGAGTTCTTTATCCAATCGGCCGATCGATCGACGATCGCAATGAGGTACAATAAGCCTATTATCAAGAGTGTTAATTGAAGGTACAGCTCTGACTTCTCTCCCTCATTGGATTTCTATGGTATTCAGGAGAGAATTCCAAGCTCGGCAGCCAACAGGTGAGTTGTTTTAATTATTCGAATCGAATCGGTCACACCTCTATTATCCAAGCCGCTCACTCAAGCCGTCCTTCTCCGGTGTAGATTCGAAAGCCATCCCTCATTGAATCCTATGGATGATGGGATGGCAGTCAGTTCTCAGCCACAGACGGCCAAGTTGGATAACAAGGGTAAGTCGCCGGTTTTCTTCAGTATGAGAAGAGAAGAGAAAACCATATCTATTTCTTACTTTCTATTCTCTTACTGCTGACGGCCGAGGAATTACCATTGTCACGTCCTTTTCGAACGAACAAACGAACGAGGCTACCGCTACGGAGGCTCTGTTAACTCCAGCCCTACCAACAGCATGAACGGATCGTCGTGAGTCATTGAAAGGCAACAGCCACCGGAAGAGGCAACAACACACAAGAGAGTGGATCCTCCTACCGGATTCATCCCTTCTTGTTATTTCCTACTGTTTTGGTGGTGATTCCTGTGTCGGTACCCATTTTCTGTATGCGCAAGTCAAGTACTGTTGCCACTAGCTATACGGCAGCTGGCTACAATGGCTGGATTAACAATATTCGGTTTTGTGCAGGTATTTGTCATAAGGATCCAATGCGAGGTAACTGAGTGCAGCAAGCAAAGCCGAACCTGAGTGTGTTCGGTACTGTTGCCACTCTCACCGATCGATGAACTCTACGGTAGCTGGCTGCGATGGCTGGATTGACAATGTTCGGTTGTGCATGTATTCGTCGTAAGGATCCAATGCAAGGTACCGGTAACGGAGTGTAGCCAGTTAAGCGGAACCTGAGTGTGTTCGGTAAGTACTGTTGCCACTGTCGCCGATGTAACTGTACGGTAGCAGGCTACATTGGCTGGATTGACAATATTCGGTTGTACATGTATTCGTCATAAGGATCCAATGCAAGGTACTTGTAACGAAGTGTAGCGAGCAAAGCCGAACTTTCCGTACTGTTGCCACTAGCTATACGGCAGCTAGCTACAATGGCTGGATTGACAATATTCGGTTGTGCATGTATTCGTCATAAGGATCCAATGCGAGGTATCGGTAACCGTAGCGAGCAAAGCCGAACTTCGGTACAGCTGTACTGTTGCCACGGTCGTCGCTGTAGCTATACCGCTGCCGGCTACAATGGCTGGATTCATAATGTTCGGTTGTGCATGTATTCGTCATAAGGATCCAATGCAAGATACCGGCAACGGAGTGTAGCAAGTAAAGCGGAACCTAAGTGTGTTCGGTACTGTTGCCACTGTCACGGATCGATGTAACTCTCTGCCTGTGGAACCGTAGCTGGCTACAATGGCTGGATTGCATGCATGTGTTCGTCATATGGATCCAAGTAGCGAGCAAACTGAGGAAACAGGAGACGAATGCTGAAAAAAAGCCGAATTTTCCCAGGTTCCCATTCTCATTTTAAAAACCGGCTTAGTGTTCAGGTTAAATCTAACCAATCGCAACAACAACCACACAACCTCACAACACATCCACCACCGAAATCAGAGAGGAATGATCCAAACCATGTCGCTGCCTCGAGCTACCACATCTGCGTTGAGAAGAAACGGTGCTCTTCCTTCTCATCACCGTAATGGATTATCCAGGTTACTGTCGACTCCAGCCGCAACAAGTGGCGAAGAAGGCGGCAAGATTTACAAACAAGTAGTGGCAGCACTCGATGCCCCCATGACCAAGCCACCGCCGGCGTCCGAGGAGGAAATGCAAAGACGATACAACGTGGGACGAAGCTATGTCATTGGAATGTTTGAACGGCACAATGAAGAGCAGCACATGATGGCCTGCAGGATCAAATTGAAAAATCATGCTGTCGACATGCTACCCAAACACCTGCGAGCGTCCGCCTTGGAGGAAGATGACGAAGGACCTCCATTATGGCGACACATTCCCATGTGGACTCCGCCCATACCGGGATTTGATCCAGATGAATTTATGGACCATGGCGAGAAATGAGCTCTCAGTTTTAGTTTGTGTATTATATCATCAGAGATGGCTGGCTAGCGTGTTGGTTGGTGTCCAAACATTCGAGTTGGAATTTCTTTCGTACAGAGCTAAGCAGCTAAGTGGTGGATTGGCTGAGCAACAATATATATAATCTCCATGTCTGCCACCTTTAGAAAGACTACTGATGCAATAAACACAGTTTTTTCCGATTGGAATTCTGGACTTTATTTTTTGAGTTGTAGTTTTGGAAAGAGCCAAAGTCGGGACCAATTCGTACCAATACTAGCTAGCTAGAGTGCAGCTTGCTACCGGTATGCTTCGCAGAACCTGTTGTCCTTTAGTGTTGATAGAGCTGTGATGCTATCGGGATCCGGTACCGTAGTACCGGCAGTCTAGCTGTTGTACCGGCAGCAGGGCGAAATCTGCTTCCCAAGGGAAAGGTAGGCATTACAGCTCCTCTGGCTTTTAAAAATCCCATTTTGCACAGCTCCCTACCACCGGTAGCCTGATACCCCACCGAAGCAAAGCGCTTGATCCCCCCCCTGTCACAACCACTTTAGTTTCGGTAGTTGAACGATTTCCGCACCAAGGTTGTGAAATGACATCATGGTGGCCAGGCATTAATCATGAAGAAGTGTGTCTTTCTTCTGTTGCCTGCTCTGGCTATCGTGTTGCTTTCGAAGACTTCTGGCCTGCTCTCGGCGCTTCCGTCGTCGCAATGGGAGAGAAAGGAAACAGAATTGCCTTCCTTGTCGTTGGCAGACAGTTCTCATTCATCTTTGGCGCGACAAGAGCAATTGACAGGGAGAAGATCCGTCACTCTGATTGTTCGCTTGGGAGGGGAAATGGCCAATCTACTGTCCCATTGGGTCTTTGCCAAGGGGGTTCAGTTGTGGATGGAAGAAAACATACCCGATATTCATGTCACGTTGATTGGGGAACGGCAGCGCGGAACCAAATGGAAAGGAGCCGTGGAAAACGTTCAGGCTTGCTTTCCTAATTTGCGTGGTCTGGAATATCAAGGGGGCCGATGGGATCCAGACTTTGTGGCAGTACGACAACAACAAATAGATTGGGTGGGAGAAGACAATCACCGGCAAAAGTTGATAATTGACGCAGGAGATGCCGATTGTGGCACCAAGGAGCTCTTCTGTTTGCACAAGAAACTGGCCTATTTTCAATCACTATTACAAATGGAGACCAATGCAACAACAACAAACCTCCACAAGTATTCTCTGCCATTCTTGGTGACTAATCAGCTGGCTAGCTTTGACGTGTTGGTTGACCAATACTACAATCAGATTCTGGAATGGTTAGAGTTTGACTATCAAGCATGTTGCGCTGAAGATCAGCCTGCTCTGGATGAAGTTGTTTTGGTAAGTCAGAGTTACTGAGTAGTAGAATCTGGTCGTATGTGGTGTTACGTCTAACAACAATTTCTTCCTCGCCTGGCATCACTACAATACGCAATTTGGATAACTCTACTCTACTATACACGCGAAAATCTCCAACTCTAGCACTTGCGAAACTTTCGAGCAGAGATGCGAGAGAGGAATTTCCTGGAAAGGGGTTACGAAGAATTGTCACCATCCCAGGTTGCCAACGAGCTCTTGGGGCATTTGCCGGCTGGTACTCGCGTTGCTATTGCCTCTCGTGGAGATTCCTATGTACAGCCCGTTGTGGATGCGTTGCACAAGCGTGGACTAAAGGTCCGTCGGACTGTCAATCGTACGGGAGTACAAGACTTTTGCTTCCTATTGCAAGCCAACAAAGAATTGGTTGGGACAATGCGGTCCACATATACGCGATGGGCTGTGTTGTTGGGAAAGGCGCAACGTGCACAATTGTACTCTATCGACAGTGCCTGGAATAGAAAACTCCATGGCGACAACGGAAGTCAAAACTTCACGACGCAGCTTCATTATCCATGGAAGCGACCAAAACTACAACAAAAGATACGCTATCGAGTCTTTCCCTCTGATTTTGAAGCAACAGGATGACGCAACAACGACAACAAGTACGGTAGGAGTGGTTACCGGGGGCTGTCTACGAAAACAACACCAATCGACGTTGTATGGGTGTGTGCGGTTGGAGTTTTCTTTGACCCATCATTGGTGAGATCATTGGTGTCTTTTAACTAACTGATGGCCGGGACCTTGGTTGATTGGCAAATAACTATGCCATCCCACCGCTCATTCAAACATCCCGCCGCTCCTTGAAACACCTCTCCATACAAGCTCAGCTAATCCAGCAAAAATGTCAGCAATGCACAGGTCATCACGAAAGAGTGTTGTGGCATTCTTTATACTACAGATGATGGGGCCATCATTGTAGTCTTCAAGAGGCTCTGGTCTGGATCTGCAAAACACTCATGTTGTTTTGAGATTTGTTACTTGGTTCTACTCCTGCAATGACAGCCGAGTAACCAGTACACTATGCAGACGGGGCTAAGTCTAACGTTTAGTTTATAGTTCCTCCTTTGTGGATGCCTCGCCATCGTCGTCTACTGGTCCATCGATACCTTTAGTCCGCGCCCTCTGTATTGCGAGCATGTATTTGAGGTCTCCATTCTCAATCTCTTGGATTTTCTGGTCCTTGGCATCCACCATCTCCTGATAATCTTCTTGCAATTTGTCAATTTTGGCTTGATAGTCTTTTTTAAGTTGTTTCAGTTTTCCCTTTTCTTCTTTGATTCGTTGTTGTATCTCTTCTTTGGACAAGTTGAGATATTCCTCCATCAATGTCTTTTCCTCGTCATCACATGTTTCGTCTAGATTGGTTGGATTGCAGATTGGTGTCAAGAATTCTTGGGCAAATTCGGCCATGCCGTCGTAGGAACGAGGGCCTCCGTACTCGTCCAAGGAATGGGCCGCCGGATCTCCATATTTGAGTGTTGGAAAGTTGTAGACTCGATTCTTATCGCAGATTGGTTTGGACGCTCCCGTGCAATCGATATCGGCAATGAGACCCACATCGTCGCCTTCCCAGTCCTTGGCCAACTTGGCCCCTGTGATTCAAGAAGAAAATATACAAATAGTGTGGAGACAATGTTATAGTGAGCCCGATGAGGTGATCCCAGAAAGATAATGAACCTTGCATTTCTGTTGGGTATAGTCTTACACTCTGGTGCCTTTTGTTAGGACGGAAGTAACCCAAAGAAGACTTGGAGTGAGCTACCTCAAGCTGATGAAAATTCTCTTATCCTTTCATTTATGTACTCACCATTTTTCGGCTATGACCACACTGTCGTAGATAATTTAGAGTAGAAGAGAGATGATGAACTGAGAAGGCAAGGCAACTACTACATCTCTCTCATTTATTCAACAAGTTTCGGTAGCTTACCCATGGAGCGAAAAATCTCACAAAGATAGTTTTCCCTTCAGTCAGCTCGTCATAGTTTTCCGGAGTCAAAGTAACCACATCGTAATCAGCATTTACTAACGGGGTGATAGCCACCAAAAGAAGAGTCCTGATAGTTGACTTCATGGTCAGAAGTGGTAACATCGGATGTGGAAGAAAGAACAGAGTGGAGCCGTCATTATTGTCATTGGTGCCAAAAGAAAAGAAAGGAGCCAGTGTGGGGCCGGAAACTTGAGTCACGAAATAATAAGTCCTGGATAGGAACATACGTCACACTTCAACGATTGACACTTCAAAAAGGCCGGAAGATCCCAAACCCAAACGATGGTCTCCAGAACCGTACAAATACACAGCCTTGATCCAGCCTCATCTTCCTCCACATCATTCTTCATTCATCAGGGTAGATTTGATTCTTCGTGTTGTCCTTGCAACCACAACAGCTTTCCTTGTCAACCACATAACTTTCATTCTAGTTTGCTTGCTCATCTCGAAAAAGGAAGAAAAAAAGTCCACCATGAAGTTTTCTTTGGCAGCAGCTTTCCTGGCCTTGCCGCTGGCACACGGTTTCTCCTCATTGGCAGGTTTGTCCTCCACCACCAGCAAGACATCGAGTTCCCAGTTGCATGCCGGTGTCGAACGAAATCCCAACTTTGGCAAGCTTGCGGGAGGGTATCTGTTCCCTGAAATTGGACGTCGACGAAACAAGTACCTCGAAGAAAATCCCGACATGGCCGATCGCATCATCAGTTTGGGAATTGGTGACACCACACAACCCATTCCGGAACATATTCTCAGTGGACTCGTCACTGGAGCGTCCCAACTTGGAACCAAGGAAGGATACTCGGGATATGGAGCCGAAAATGGACAAGCGCGTCTTCGAGAGAAAATTGCCAGTACGCTCTATAATGATCTCATCTCCCCCGATGATGTCTTTGTCAGTGACGGAGCCAAGTGCGATATTATGAGATTGCAACAAATGTTTGGAGCTGGAGTTACCAGTGCTGTCCAAGATCCTTCGTATCCCGTCTATGTTGGTAAGTCATGCTGTTTATGTTGATGGAAGCCACGTTTGTTTGGCCGTGATCTGTCTAGCTAGTTGAAGGAAGTTGCCTTGCTACAGAAACCAACTGCTGCTCACGTTTCCATGGTCATCTCATTTTTGCTCTATAGACACTTCGGTTATGATGGGACAAACTGGAACACAAAACTCGGAGACTATGCAGTACGACAACATCGTTTACATGGCCTGCACCGCAGAGAATGGCTTTTTCCCAGACTACGAAAATGCTCCCCGAGCTGATGTCGTCTATCTCTGCAGCCCAAAGTAAGTTAGTTTCTTTGGCTGGATGAGAGCAATGAAGATGATTTGAATATATATATGATGAGAAAACTCACCAAATCGTGTAACAAAACGCAGCAACCCCACTGGGGCAGCAGCAACACGAGAGCAACTAGAAGGGATTGTCAAGCTGTGCAAGGAACGTGGATCCATTTTGGTGTTTGATGCTGCATATGCTCCATTTATTCGCTCCGAGGGAGTGCCCAAGAGTATTTTCGAGATTGAAGGAGCCAAGGAAGTGGCCATCGAAGTCAACAGTTTCTCCAAGTACGCCGGCTTCACAGGAGTTCGTCTAGGATGGACTGTCGTGCCATCGGAACTTACTTTCTCGGATGGAACTCCCGTCCGCAATGATTTCAACCGTGTCATGTCCACGGCGTTCAATGGGGCATCCAATATTGTACAGAACGGAGGTATGGCATGCCTAGACCCGGAAGGTTTGAAGGAAATCAATACCTTGATTGACTATTACCTCGAAAATGCCAGCATCCTTCGAGAAACAATGGAAAGCATCGGGTACAAAGTATATGGCGGTACTGATGCTCCCTACGTCTTTGTCGAGCTCCCAGAGAGCCTCGGTGGATCATGGGATGCATTTAGCATGATTTTGGAAAAAGCGCAAGTGGTGACCATCCCCGGCGCTGGTTTCGGTCCTGGTGGAGAAGGGTACTTGCGTTTGAGTGCGTTTGCGCCCAGAGAGTCAGTTGTCGAAGCATGCGATCGATTGAAGAAAGCACTGGCATAAGCGACAAAGATAGAGGCGGTGGCGACAATTAGTTTGCGGTTATATGTATTACATCTAGATTGCTCTATCGCACATGCAGTAGTAGATGGGAAGCTAGCTAGAGGGGCAAAAGACTTGCCCCACCATCCGCTGGTACCGCGACACCATTGTTCGTTCCTAGTAGGCCGGTGATATCGGCAGTGGCTCCCTGGCTGGATCCCCGCTAGCGGCAAAGGAAATTGAGCTTTTGCGTTCAAACGTCCCGGGCAATTTCGTGCTTTGGCAGTCACTTAGGTTAGTTTCTCAATAATTTCATTTCTCCTTGATATGCAACATCAAAATCCTACAGACCGACCGACCACAAAAGATGTACTGGAACACTAAAGGAAAAAGGCAACGCTCCCATCATCGTCACCAAACTTGTCTCTCAGGTAAACATGAACAGTAACTGGACTTGCTGCCCCCTCTACAATCTTTCCACTGTCATCTCTCTCAATCTCCTCATGCAGATTCAGTGTAGAGAACCTTGCCAGATCGTTTGTCATGAAGGTTCTGTAGACATGCTTGGTTTTCCAATTGACATACTCCATCACTACTTCCTTCTTTCCCCGTTGGAGCCCTCGTTTCTGGTCACTGGTCAGCTTTCGAAGTCTTTTTGTGGTTGCTTCTGAGTTAAACACTGTCCGCACAAGTTTGTCAGGTGATGCCGGAACTCGCACATCCACATACCAGCCTGGCTCCAAGTCACTGCGGCAGAACCGGAGGGTAAATGCCGACAGAGAAGAAAAATCACGAGGCGGATTGTTGCCTGCTGGAGGCTGTGCATGGAACAGAGGATTGATTTCCGTGGTCGCTGTACAACTACCAGTGTTAGAGGATTCGCTAGCAGCACTTCCAACGAGATCATGTTTATACCCACCGTTGCTGGGTGCTGGCGAAGAAACCCTCCTAGGGGGGGCGGTTGTTGTGGTCGTGTTGGAGTCACCAACAGGATGATGAGGAAGTGTGGGCGTGTTGCCCTCGTTGGGCGCGTTCTTCATTCCCAATGGTACTGAAGCAATAGTAGACTCGTCATCGCTGTCATCTTCCCGGACGGATTTGACAGGGGTTGGTGGTCTAGTGGTGGAAGATTGCATGTTGGATTCCGTCAACTGGTGGAATGGGGTAAGACGATCGTGATCATTCTCTTTGCCTGCATGATGATTCCTCCGCACTGGAAGAGTGTGGCATTTCGTTGTTCGAGGGGTGCATTTGCCCGAAGGAGAAGGAGCAGCAGCAGCCGATTCAGTGTCAAGGTGATGGTGGGATGGGGTGCTAGGTTGTTGCTCGACATACTCCGCATCGGGCACAGGAAGTTCTGTGGGCAAGATTGACACATTTTCGACATCCTGTTGTGTGTCATCTACAAGGAGGTTGTCCTCTTCTAGAGTGGGGTTCTTGTCATTGCCCTCATCCCTGGCGCTGTGATTAGGTTCCGCGTCCCCATCAGAATCAATGTCAGTACAGGCGCTGTTATGAGGTTCCGTGTCCCCATCAGAAGCAATGTCAGTACAGGATGAATTGGAGTGCTCGTCTTGGCTTCCCGTGCCTCTTCGAATTTCAGCATAGTTAATTGAGCCTCTTCGAGGTCGCAGGGTCATCATGGTCCTCCCGTGAACAGCAACAGCATCAGCCACGTGCTTTTGTTTCTTGCGCTGAGTGTGCTCCTTGTTGATGCAGTCTGCATTCCGCTTTGTACCAATTCGTGCTCTGCTGCGTGAGGTTGGAACACTCGATGCAGGCTTTCCAGTGAGCTCAAAGTACCACTGCTCATCTGTCTTTTTGGCGGTTCCCTTGTGTATTTTGTTATAGAGGGCTCTTGCCTCTCTTGATCTTTTTGGGGTACTTGATGCAGGCTTCCCCGTGACCTCAAAGTGCCGCTGCTCCTCTGTCTTCTTCGCACTTCCAATGTGTATTTTGTTTTTTGGGGCTTCTGCCTCTTTTGATCGTTTTGGGACACTTGATGCAGGCTTTCCAGTCAGCTCAAAGTACCGCTGCTCCTCTGTTTCATTGGCATTTCCACGGTTTATTTTGTTGTAGAGGGCTCTTTCCTCTTTTGATCTTTTTGTGACGCTTGATGCGGGCTTCCCCGTGAGCTCAAAGTATCGCTGCTCATCTGTCTCATTGGCAGTTCCATTGCATATTTTGTTGTAGAGGGATTCTGCCTCTTTGGATCGTTTTGGGACACTTGATGCAGGCTTCCCAGTGAGCTCAAAGTACCGCTGCTCATCTGTTTTAGTGGAATTTCCAAAGTGTATTTTTTGGTAGAGGGCTCTTTCCTCTTTTGATATTTTTGATACTTTTAGGACACTGGATGGAAGATTTCCAGTGAGCTCAAAGTACCGCTGCTCATCTGTTTTAGTGGCACTTCCATTGCGTATTTTGCTGTGGAGGGTCTTTACCTCTTTCGATTCTTTTGATTGTTTTGGGACACTTGATGCAGGCTTCCCAGTGAGCTCATAGTATCGCTGTTCATCACTCTTATTGGCACTCCCACCGTGTATTTTGTTGTAGAGGACTTCTGCCTCTTTTGCTTCTTTTGACACTCTTGGGACATTTGATGCAGGCTTTCCAGTGAGCTCAAAGTACTGCTGCTCATCTGCTTGAGTGGCTTTTCCATTGCGTATTTTGTGGTAGAGGGCTCTTGCCTCTCTTGATCTTTTTGGGATACTTGATGCAGGCTTCCCCGTGAGCTCAAAGTACTGCAGCTCATCTGCCTCATTGGCACTTCCATTGCGTATTTTGTTGTAGAGGGATTCTGCCTCTTTGGATCGTTTTGGGACACTTGATGCAGACTTCCCAGTGAGCTCAAAGTATCCCTGCTCCTCTGTCTTATTGGCAGTTCCATTGCGTAGTTTGTCGTAGAGGGCTGTTTCCTCTTGTCGTTTTGTGACGCTTGATGCGGGTTTCCCTGTGAGCTCAAAGTATCGCTGCTCATCAGTCTCATTGGCTCTTCCATTGCGTATTTTGTTGTAGAGGTTCATTGCCTCTTTTGATGTTTTTGGAATACTTGACGCAAGCTTTCCAGTCAGCTCAAAGTACCGCTGCTCATCTGTCTTATTGGCAGTTCCCTTGTGTATTTTGTTGTAGAGGTTTTTTGCCTCTCTTGATTCTTCTGATTTTTTTGGGACACTTGACACAAGCCGCCCCGTGAGCTCCAAGTATCGCTGCTCATCAGTCTCATTGGATCTTTCATAGTTGTCATAGAGGTTTCTTGTCTCCCTTTTCTTGTCTGTCGCCATGGTGACGGTGTTACTATGAGAGCTACTAGTGCCGGTAGCAGCTGTGTCACCTTGTGGCCACCATTGTTTGGTTTTGGTTTTCGGGGGGCTTGCAAGGGCCGAGCGCGCAGCGCTTTCAAATTTGAATCTATGAGCCCATGTGCGTCTGAAGTTAAACACGTCATGATGAGATTCAGTCGTACCGGGAAATGATGTCATCCATGTGCCACAGGACCAAAACAATCATCGCACCGCCTGGGTGGCGTTGATCATGAGCACAAGATCAAAGCTTTCTATCTTTCTGGAGCAAAAGTAAATGGATCAAACAAATACGCATCATTGAAGCACTCGAAAATAAGCTGCAATCTATCCGGTGTGCCCAACCACAAGTGTGTTCTCCATAGTGCCCGAGTATCCTTTGAATATATACCGGTAGTGTAGCGACATCTTCAGGTTACTTTCCCAAATCTTCCCAATCAATTGATCAACATCGAAATGAGAGTTCTGGCCATGAATGGTTTTCTCCTTCTGATCCTGCCGACCATCGTCATGGCTCACACTCGCTTGGAATGCCCTCCGTCTCGGTCAGGCGAGACGGGCCAGAAAGCAGGACCCTGTGACGCTCCAGATGATCCCTCTCTTCCGGCATATCCCCTGATACCCAATGCACTCAATACCATTACGTGGCTCGAAAGCATTCCACATCCTGGGTCTCCTGGACGGTTCGCCCTCAGTTTGGATGGCCAAGATGAAGGTTTTGAATCTTGTCTATTGCTGGATCATGTTCCCCACGATGAATACAGTCGACCTGATTTTCTGAATCCATCCACATGGACACGCAGCAGCATTACCCTCTTTATCCCTGACATTTACTGTGAGAGATGTCACCTCCAACTCGTGACGGTCATGTCCGATGAAGCACATGGAGTGCGACAGAACACATCCTGTGTTTATAACGGAGCCAAAGAAGCTGGCACCGTCTCGGATCCGACAGTGAGAGCCTGTCCATTGGTATATCACTCGTGTGCTCCCGTTGGTATCAACGGTAGCATTCCACGCAACGACATTCAGGAATGTCAAACATCCGAGTTGGAAGAGCAGCTGGATTGGCCCTTCCAGGAAGAGTACTCTACTTACTTTTACAAGGGCAATCCTGGCATCTACAATCAAGCACGCTTACAATCGGGCGGCTCGCCCATTGTCGACTGCAACAGTATTTCCTACTGTCCACCAGAGGATTTTTTTCGTGAAACGACGGCAGTACCCGACAATGCGCGCTACGCCACCTTGGCTGGATCATGTGCGGCCATGGTCGGAATGGAGGTGGAAGAATTTGTCTTTAATCAGTTACCTGACAAGCCAATGTATGATATGGAAGGAATGATCATGGACAATCATCCAGCGCATTGTGATTCTGAGGTTTGTCTCTCGGTAGCCGATTGTTTCACCACCTTGTGTAACAGTAGTGATGAGAGCCTCAATTCCACTACAGCAATGGTCCAGTGTGCGGACCCCATTGTGACAACCTGCGACCATTGCTTTCCGGACTCTCCGTGTTCCAGTGCCATGACGCTAGGCATTAGCATTGATGAGCCAGGCGTTGTTGGTACCAGTCGTGATGACTCAAAAGCAGACGATGGGCTGAAAGCAGAGACAAGTGGTGGTGCCGACAAAGTCTCACTGCTGGTAGGCAATTTGTTTTTGCTGTTTGTAGTGCTAAGGAGTATCCTGTAGGGCAACACGAGATCTCAAGCAAATCGGAAAGCACAAACTCGCCTCTACGCCCGAGGAAAGCAATGACAATGCATGATGAACTTGTGGCAGGTGCGCTACTAATGTAGCCGACAAGCAAACAAAAATCATAGAACATCGTGTGATAGAGTAATTTAGAGATGTTTCTCTCGTTAGCAATTAGGAGGATGTAGCCACCATAGAACGTAGCTTAAACATGCATAGGGACGCAACGCCAAGAGCTCCCGATGACACTGCCAGCGCCCCCTTCAACCCAAGCATTTCAGTGGATAAAAATACACTGACCACCAGCAGATTTAATGGAATACCAAACAGGTTCATGATGACGGACCGGTGTGAATCGGGAACGTATTTGCTTCTCAGCGTGCCAATGCTTGGAAAGTACATTCCCACGGTTGCTTCAAAGGCAAAGAAGGAAGCCATCAATCCGGCCAAGCTCATGCTAATGGCAGAAGATGTGGCTGAAACGGTGAAAGTGGCAGCGGTCATGGCCAACGTGGCAACAGCCAAAAAGACAGACGTGAAGACTTCGGTTGCCACACCCATTTTGGCCAATTGTCCAAACAGTGTGGATCCCAAGAGACAACATGCCATGAAACAGGAAAAGACTGTACCATACGGAGTGGCACTTCCTTCCCCAAACGCCTTGACGACAGATTTGCTAATGGCGGGTGGCCATTGCAGAACAAAAATGTACATGGCAGCCTCAAATAGACTTTGGGTGGCTCCCACCAGCATGATTTTGGGGTCATTCTTTACCACTTCTACAGCTTCCCGGATGGATGGCTTTGCGTTGCTATCGGCGCTGCTTTCCGCCACATTTTCCTTCCAAAGCAGTGAAGCAATGAGGCCACCGACAAGGAGGAATCCCGTGGACAATTCAAAGGGTCCCGTAGGTCCTCGTTTGGTGGCTGCTATGGATGCCAACTGTCCGGCTAGAATGGCGACAATGGAATCTCCGGCGTATGCCTATCATACCAGACAGGATAGAGAAGAAGCAAGCAAGTAAGTAAGAAGACGGGAAACCTATCATCTCCCTATTCGCCAGCAAGCGTACTAATCGTACGTACCAACCCAAATGTCTCTCCCAGATATTTTCCATTGGGATCATCCCCACTCTTTTGTGCTTCTCCCACAAGCCACGATTCGGGTGCACTAAACAAGAGACTGGTTCCAATGCCGCTCAAAACTCGTCCCAAGAAGAGTACCTTGAGGAGTGGACTTTTTGTGGAAATGGCCCCCAAGGCGTAAATGATGGAAAATGCCAAGGTTCCCTTTTTGCGTCCGTAATTGTCCGTGGCACGCCCGACCAGGGGACCAAAGAGTGCCGTGGAAGCAAATCCCGTGAGAAATAGCTTACTGACCAAACTCATGGATGCCTTGGCTCCATTAAAAACTTTGGAGGCATAGACTTCGTAAAAGTAAGGTCCTTGTAGCCAATCGGCACATCGTAGCAACCAAAATACGGCCAAGAACCGTCGTTGGAGGGATACGATACTGGCGGGTTTGGCGGTAGCTTCGGTAGCATCGTCACTACTAGAGGATTCGGCTCGTTGTGCCACTTTGAAGACGGCCGTGATCAATGCCAAGGCAATCAGAGATGTATTGAACAACGTGGAGGGAGTCGAGTTCCATTTGGATAACTTGGAGAGTACGGATTCCGATGCAGCTGCTGCTGCTGCTCCACCACGAGGAAACGCCAGCGCCAAGCTCACGGAGGAAGCAGATTGTCTTCTTGGAGAAGTATTGGAAACTAGTAGTGGATTGTTGTTCTTGTTGCTATTATAGTTCCGATGCAGTGCCCAGGATTCTACTCGTAACAGTGGCGAAGATGTGGAGGCAAAAGCTCCAACTTGCCCGGATGCCACCAATAGGAAGAGACTGACCAATTTGGCTACAAACATGGTGTACCGGTACCTTGGATAAGCAAATAAGTTAGTTCCAAGCTACCAATACTCAATAGGAGATAAGATAGATGCTTTGAACAAGCACTACAAACTATCAGACGAGGTTGATGGTGCAATCATTGGCACATTGAAGGTGTCAAGAAGCACCGCTTTCAAAAGCTTGTGAGTACGTGTTTTGAGCTGATAACCCATCAAACGAGAAAAGCTTCCTCAACCCGAAGAAACGTGCACCCCAACCAAACGGGCGCCAGGCACAAGCTCCTTTTCGGAACTTTTCGCCCTTGAGAGCCCGTCCACAGCTTCTCACAATTACAAAGAGCTTTCTTGTCGGGTCCATCCATCATAGACAACAATCCATCATCAGAACCACTCAAGATGAGATTTTCGTCCGCCCTTTTTGCTTCCCTGGCTCTGACTGCCTGCCAGGGATTTGTTCTGAAAACACCTACAACTTCGCCCCTGCAGCAGCACACACAACAACTGCGACAGGGCTCGTCCTTGAATATGGTAGCCTCCGAGTCCCTCAAAGCACCAGGAACGGCCAAAATGGATACCCCCTGGAATGAGCTAGGCTTTGAATTTCGACCCACCAACAGTCATATCCGACTCACCTTCAAGGATGGGGAATGGGGAAAGCCAGAACTTGTCAAGGTAAGAAGAGAAGGGTATCATCATCTTCGCGAGTGCATTCCTCTTCGCGAGTGCATTCCATTATCTTTCTCTTCTTCATCTCACCCATTAAACTTATACCCATTGGATTTGTGTCTTCCCATACCCACACCGCGCTCGTCATATACCCACACCAACTATATATCATCATTATTATCATCAGGAACCCTATATCAATCTACACATTGGAGCTACCGCCCTGCATTATGGTCAGGCATGTTTTGAAGGTCTCAAAGCATTCGCTCATGAAGATGGATCCGTCAATATCTTTCGACCCGACGAAAATTCCAAGCGCATGCAAAATAGTTGTGAACGAACTCTCATGCCCGCGATTCCCACCGATGTCTTTGTCAATGCCTGTAAAGAGGTCGTACGCGACAATATCGAGTATGTGCCACCCTACGGATCCGGTGGAGCACTCTACATTCGGCCACTTTTATTCGGCAGTGGACCCAAAATTGGATTGCAACCGGCCGACGAATACACCTTTTTGATCCTCGTCATTCCCGTGGGAGATTATTACAAGGGTGGACTCTCGGCACCCGTCGATGGATTGTTGATTGAAGACTTTGATCGAGCAGCACCTCGTGGGGTGGGCAATGTCAAGGTCGCGGGAAATTATGCCGCCGATCTGTTGCCAAACATGTTGGGGAAAAAGAAGGGATTCCCCATTGGACTCTACCTCGATGCGGCCACACAGTCTATGGTGGAAGAGTTTAGTACCAGCAACTTTGTCGGAATCAACAATGAGGCCAACACATTTGTCACACCCAAATCACCTTCCGTCTTGCCATCCATCACCAACAAGTCCCTAATGACCATTGCCAAAGACGAAGGATTGAAGGTAGAAGCACGCGACATTCCTGTAGAAGAATTGGACCAGTTCGATGAAGTCTTGGCCGTGGGAACGGCAGTCGTGGTGACACCGGTGGGCAGTATTACACGGTTTTTGGAAGATGGATCCGAGAAAAAGTATGAATTTGGAGAACAGAATGGTGAAATTGGAGAAACAACACTAAGACTGTACAAGAAAGTCAGGGATATTCAGAATGGTGAAGTCGAAGATACATACGGATGGAATGTAAAGGTCAACTAAGAAAAGCAGCAGGAAGCACACCTTGTTTGCCTGCCTGCCTTCGCGAAATATCCCAACAACAATCTGGCTTTGAAGAAGCAAAATCTATAATCTACACGGAGACTCCAACTCATGTTGCGTTCATCGTATAGTACCGAGTACATGTACCCCACTGGCTACCGGCACGAGTAAGATGGTTTGAAGCATTACAGAACACACGCAACCCGCACCCGTACAATCCCACTAGCGGTATGGCACCGCACACTCCTTCAAAGCTTCGAACTTGGACTAGATGACTACTAGTTACGGAAGCTCGCATAGCGCATCCGTTTCTCGTCGTGTTGGATTATTTTTAATTGCTCTACTGCATTCTCACAAGACCCGCCAACGTCGTTTGTATGGCGAAGAATGTCGTGGACGAGGAGCTCCCTTGAGCTCGATTTGTCATCCGCTGAAACGGCGCTCTCCCATCTTTCTCAGTCCTCGGTGCAACCCCCGAAGGAAGTCATGCGTACAGTACGCTTTTCTTCACTCGATCGTCGCGTTCGACTCCACAGCTGCTTTCTCGGCTTCTGCTTCCTGTTCCTTTGGGCGAGTCATCCATGCTGGCGAGTTCAAGTGCATTCGGTGGCCAGTGGCCCGAACTTGCAGGTTCTCGTCTTCATTTACTGTCATTGGCTGGATTTCTGTCTGTTTTGGTTCAGCAACGACGGCTCCAAGCACAGCAGGAACTTGTGGGCCTTCCGGGATACCTGGAGGACTTGGAGGACTGGAGTTCTGGTTGTGTTCAGCAACGATGGCTCCAAGCACAGCAGGAAATTGTGGGCCTTCCGGGATAGCTGGAGGACTGGAGTTCTGGTTGGGATCAGCAACGACGGCTCCAAGCACAGCAGGAACTTGCGAGCTACTACTCGTAGAGTTGTCTTTCTCAGACACCGCTGGAACTTTGGAGTCTTCAGCAAGAGGTTTGCACTGGTCTTTCTCGGGTACTGATTGCTTGCGAGTCATCCAGGCGGGAAGGTTTGTGTGCTTGCGCTTCCCGGTATCTCGAGGCTGTCCAGTGACGGGGTCTATGGGTTCAAATGGAAGCGTTGAAACTGCTGAAGTCGTGGCATCCGTAGTAACTTCCATTCGAGGCAAGATGACCTGTCGACGGGGCGCGGTGATGCCACTAGCCGGATCTGCAAGATGCGCTGTCATGATTACTTTTCCACCCTCAGGTGCCGAGTCCGATGCTTGTCCGTCGCGGGTTGCAGTGGCAGTGTGGTACTGGGTACCGCGGATTGCAGTTACGGATAATGAAATGGATCGAAAGACTGGCTCAATGTCCGGTTCAACGAAAGAACCATCCTTCCGGACTAGCGGCTCCATCGGATCATGCAATGTTCCCTTGTATCGATTTGACAGGTTTTCCAACCACTGTAGGAGAAATTGAAAGCAGCGTTCAGACTAGTTCGTGGAACTGCGCAGACCAACAGATGAAGCATTCGAAGCATTCAATGCAAGGAAGTGTCTCTTACCGGTTTGGCCTGCACATTAAGTGAGACCAAATGAAGCTTGAAGCGAGCTCCATGCTCGAGCTGCATTGCTGCAATGGATTGACCTGGTGAGACTTTCTGTTTCTTTTGACCCTTGGCCAGCAGGTGGCTGGAGAGCTGTGATTGAAGATCGAGAGGCCGCCCAGCGGCCATGAAAACCAACACGACCCGCTGGTTGCTCGGCCCCCGCTCCTTGTTCGATCCAACAACCCGGGCTGCTTCAAGTCCTGTACTGAAGCCAGTGTTGCCACTTGGTTTGCACCCGGAGAGAGAGTCAAGTTCTTTCCAAATGGTGCTGCTTTTGAAGTCTTTAGTAAGAGGGATTCGCTCCAAGATCGTTTGGGCCTTGTCCATGTGAAACGTGACGAGGGAAATCACGAGATCGCCGTTGCCCGTGAGCTGCTCTGGAAGCAATCCTTTGATGCCATCCAACACAACCTTCCATTTCGATAGACTGTTTCCAGCCGACACTCCGCTTGTACCCTGTTTCATTACCTTAGAGGAATCGACCGCAAAGACCAGGTGAGTTCCGATTGCGACATTGGTTCTGAGAGCAGGATTGCAGCGGAGCACCCGGTCAGCCACGGTTTGCTTCTTCTTCTTCTTCTTCTTCTTTGTTTTCTTGGTAGCCTGCTTTGTGCCCGTCTCCGTCGCTTTCGTGCGCTTGCCGTCCACACCTGATTCCTTGGTTGCATAAAAGCCCGAAAAGAGGAGTTCACCGGCTGACAGTCCTTTCGTGGATGCTCCATCCGTAGTCATTTCTCTTGGTTTTGCGACAGCTGCTTCGGCTGATCCATTCAATGTGACTTCCGTGGTCACTGGAGCTGCGGTAGTTGTAGCAAGGACAGCATCCGATGTACCCAGGTCTTTTGATTCTTTTGCCGACGCTTTGATGATGAAGTCTTTCTCGTCAACTTTTGGAGGATCTTTGGGTTTGCCGGCCAATTTGATCTTGCCCGTGTGTGCTTCAGCACTGATGTTGGTCCCGGCGTCGAAGACGGTCTCAGCTACCGACCCCGTTGCTTTGTCGTGTTGGTCGCGGTCGTGGCTGTTTTGCTTTGAAGCCTGGTTGTCCTTGTGTTCGGTCTCGCCCGCCTGCATCTTGGTGTCTCTGATGCTGATTGCGACAGTGCTGCTTGGTGTTTGCTTGGGGAGCTCCTTTGGTTTTGATTGGCGCCGAGCCACCTTGTTCTCCAACGAAGCCAACACTGATCTCCCCAGCACTTGTTTTGTGTCGAGGCGTTTGTTTTGTCGGAATGCGACGCGATCATTACTGTTGCTGGCTTGATGAGGACGCTTCTTCAGATCGGACTTTTGATGCTGCACGCGGGGCTGAGACCGTTGGGAAATAGGCTGCTGCTGCTGCTCGTCGTTGCTCTTGTCTTCCTCCTCCTCGTCACTATCGGTACCATAACCGTCCAGATAAGCTTTCATCGCACCTGACTGTTGCTTGGCTGCTGTCTTCTTCTCGTTGTCTGCAATTGCAACATCATTTTCAGCGGCCGCTGCTCTAGCCACTTTCTGAGGTTTGCCAATCTCCGATCCACCAGTGCTTTTGCTATGGCTTCGATCATTAGACTTGGCCGTGGCTTTCGGGTCCTTCAAATCATGTGACTGCTTGCCATGGCTGAAGAGATGTTGGACGGCTCCCAAGGTGGACATGGGATTCTTGATAGGCGTGGCGTTGATGTTGCTGTTGCTGTTGCTGTTGCTGTTGCTTCGATCATTGGTCTTGGCTGTGGCTTTCGGATCCTTCAAATCAAGTGACTTTCCCTGCTTGTCGACGGCAATTGCTTTGGGAGAATGCTCAATGAGAGGGGCTTGATCTTGCCATTTTGCTTGTTGTTGTTGCTGTTTGTCCTGGCTGAAGAGATGCTGAACGGCACCCAAGGTGGCCATGGGATACTTGATAGGAGGATCAACAGAAGCAGAATGATTCTGTGAAGGCTTGTAGCTTTTTTCTCGATTTTCAGTTGCAGTGATACGCAGAGGTTTGCAGTCTTGAGATTGTCCCTGTGCTGTGCGAGCGTTGCCTATCGGGACATGACGCGGAGGAGAAGTCTTCGCGGCACGATCGGAGTGTGTTGGTTGCTGGTGGCGAGACTGGGGCATTTGCTGGCTTCGACTGCTGGCTACGGCTCCATCATCATTCTTATGATATTTGGACTTTTGAGATGGCTGCTGGAGGCGAGACTGTCCCTGGCTTTGATCGTTGTCTCTGTCGTGGCGTGACCGCTTGTGCCCTTCATCACCATCGGTTGTTCTGTAATTGCTGCCACATGATTCTCTCTGCCGCCCAAGTCCTCTGGTATCGTTGCGTCTGTCTGAAGAAAGCGATCTCGATCGCTTGTGTCCTTCACGACCATTTGTTGCCGCAAAATCTGGCGGATGGGAGGACCGTCGGAATCGATTATCAGCAGGAGGCAGCCGTCCCCGTTGACCAGGAGGACCCGAAGCATGTCTCCATTGACCACGAGGAGGACTCTCCGTCATACAACGAGGAAAGGAGGGCCGTTGTTCTTGGCCTTGATGGCCACCAGAAGAATGTCCCCATCTGCCAGGAGGATGATGCTGCTGCCGTCCGAATGAACCGTGACTTGGTTCGCTGCGTCTAGCATCTTGAGGATAAGAATGACGAGACCACTGTTGTCCTGGATGACCATTCCTCGCTCGATCACGACGAGGGGGGCCCTTCCATCGGCCTCCACAGCGACGTTGGTCATGTCCATAAGGCGCCATCTTCATTGAAAAACAAGGAGACTGCTCTCAAACTCTCAAACGCCCAAACGCCCAAACTGTGAGAGATCAAGACGAAAAGCGAAAAACAAAAGCGTTTGCGGGCGAAAATGTGACTGAGTCTGTAGAGGAACGGTCTTCCACCAACAAGTGTGAACCTGGAACGAGAGGGAGCCCGGCCGGATGAGACCTAAATGTCAATCCAGGATTGACATTTAGGTCGAAGCCGGCCGGGCGAGCTCTCGTGACAGGTGAGCACAGGGGGGGGAAGAGCGTATCTTCTGGAAACATGTGACAATCACGCCCTAAGTAATCAATTGGAGTTTTCTAAGTAAAAATAATTTAGCTCACATTTTGAGTTTGAAGCCAACCCAAATGGCGCCATTTCGGCTCTCCAAATCCAATTGCAGACTCCGATGCGGCAAACCTTGATCCGACGCCATTGCCACAACATCACGCAACCCAAACCGTCACCGTTGCCGAGTCACTAGTGGCTCCTATTGCCGCCTTTACCAGTCAAAGGTCACGCCATCTCCAGTGTGTCAGGCATCTGTCAATCTTTGACGTACTAGTAGGGTGGTGAGTGAGAGTTCAGAGTTGTCAAGTGACAGTCCAATCCACGTCAGTGTTCTCTGCTTACCTCACGCTAGTCCTCTTTGCCTCTGCGCCAGAAGCGGTCGGTCATCATGTCAACTGGTCGCTCCACTCGCTCCAAAGGGTCCTTCCAAGGTACTGGTCGATCTCTCTTCTCCCAGATTGCCTCAATAGCAGAAGCCACTGCTAATGGCAATGAAAGAGCATTGTTGGCGGTACAGGAAGAAATTGATGGGGCCGAAGATGACGAAGAGATTGTGGAGTTTACTCAACACAACAGTCAAGGAACTGTACACTGGAGTCAAGCCACTGGTGAACTCACCTTGCAGAGTAATGCCGACGCCAAAGAGGAATTCAATTTACCACCTCCAGATGACTCCTCAGATTCTAGCGAGGATGAAGACGACCAAGGCTCTGGAAGCGAAGATGGCTCTCCCTTGCAACTCGCTCAACTCTCTGCCGTTTCTCCAGACGACACCTCCAACAAGGAAAACTGCCATACCTTCTCTCAAGTCGAAAATGCCAGCCTCCTTCTCCAATTTCGACCTCTAGCCGCCGCGGCACCAGCAAATCCACCACCGCCGCTCCCAGCCGATCCAAAGCAAGCGCGGAAAATGAGACTTCGATCGGCCCACCAAGAGCAACAAGAGTCGAACCGTGCCGCTGCCCTTCATTCGTTTGACGATCGTTGGGAGAAACAAGATCGGGCTTTTGGCGAAACGGGTGAATCTATCACCAATTTTGAAACGGAACCACAAGATGATCCTCAAGGTCAGGTAGACGACACGCCAGTATTGATGGAACCAGAGCGGGACGAGGAATTGGACGGGAATGACGCTCATTCCACTGTAGCTTCCACCGTTGGTTCTCGTGGTAACAAACGCAAAAGAGGCAAACCGAAGAAATCGCCCCGTCGCACCACCCATGAAGGAACTGGTTGTCCACTCGTAGGAAATGCTGGTGCCGTCGTGCCTCATCCCGAGCACCACCGGCAAAACCATCCTCTGGTGACAGGGACAGCCAAGAAACCGGGCCAAACCCATACCAAAAGAAGTCCAAGTCTGTTCCTCGCCCCCTTCCACCACTCGATCCCGATCCAAGGCTCCACCGCCACCAGCTCCATCTGGTTTACCCGAGCTTGAGAATTCGCTCTTCCCGCAAGTACTCAAGAAGAAAGCGGAGCCTAGAAGAGATCTGCGTCTGATGAATGATTCCACGGAAGATTTTGGAGACGAGCAGGATCTCGTTGACAATTGTAAGCGTGGCGGTAACACCAAGGAACGCGAAGCGCGGAAGATTGCTTGTGTCAAACGGATGGAAGATACTCTGAAGGAATCTAACCAGACTGGTCACGACGGCTCTTTGTCAAAGTCAACTGTCGGTACCTCCAAGCCAAGGGGGATTTTGTCGCGTTGGATTACGTCTTGTATGACTATCTGGAAGGTGAAAAGACTCCTTGGAAGCGTGCCCTGATGAACCGCATTATCACACTCTGTGGCGTCAAATGGAGGAAGAAGAAGGCCGGCGTCGCTGGTGGTGAAGTTGGAGGTGAACTCCAACCCAACTCCCTCATGAAGCTCAT